>CAAKHF010007503.1:9907-28181 GCA_901007745.1 Hippocampus kuda
AGATGTGATGAAGGGGGGGGGGGGGGGCGGCAACAGAATCACTGTCTTGATTGTTCCTTAGTCAATTTCCAGTGTTGAGAAAAGTGGGCGACTATTGATCATGTGGATATGGTGAAGAAATGCTTTTTTTTTGGGGGGGGGGTGTATCGTCTCTCTGCATGAAACACTCCTATTCTTTGGATTTCAAGTGGGGGATGCACGCAAGGGGGCCGGCTTAGTCACCTCGCGGTGGTTTCGGCGTCTACTCAGTCCATCTTTTGGCGGTTGTTGTTGAGCGCGGTGTGGCCGTTGCGAAGGTGACCGTTCTTCAAGGTTCGATTCCGCTCCCCGCTGCCGTCTTCGTCTTCGGAGTCCGTCTCTTCTTTGTCGCTGCGCTCATCTTCAACGATGTCCTGGAGGAGGAAATTCACGTGAAATCCCATCTGTTGCGCCGCTCGCGCTGTGACGACGGCCTCGGTAGGGCGGGGCACTGAATTGGAATTCCACCCCGATTCTGATTTCTGAACGGCGCGCTGCGCGTTTGCAAGTTGCAGCGGGAAAACCTCGTTTATTATATGTGTGTGCGCTTCTTACGTTGCCGGGGAGGAACTTGATGACCATGCGTACAATCAGCGCCGCCCAGAAGACGTGCAGAGCCAGCAGCAGCAACAGTAGACCGTTGAAGAAGTAGAAGCCGAAGAAGGGCTTGTAGATGGTCAGGGGGTACACCAACGTCGCGTGGATGATGCTGCACGCGAGAAAAGAGCGCGCGGTCACAACCGCTCACACTCACCAATCAAAAGCCCTTCGAAGCGGTGGATCGCGCGCCCGTGGTTATGATGGGTGTGGATTTTTTTTTGCTTTGCCGAGTATGCGCGCCCAGTGGCCATGCTGCAAAAACGGCACATTTCTCATTCATGTTTCTCAATCATGTTTCAACTGCCATTTGAAGGCAAGTGGCTTTTGTACCGCATTGCATTCATTAATGGTCGAAATTTGAAGTCGTGACTTCGTGCTTCGTTGCATCTTTTTCTTCTGTCACCTGAAGGTAACGGCCTCGAACTTTGGTCTTAAACTGGACCGTGATTTGAAATCCGGCTTCTTTCCTCTTGGGCGGCGGGCTCAAGTCGAGCCTGTCCTTTCTCAAGAGCACTTTTAATTCACGCCTTTGTCACCTCTGGGCCAAATGACCGGAACGCACTTGACTTTGGAGTCGGCCGATCCTCCGTCAAGCGTCTCCAGTGGGTCCCGAATGCCGCCGGCTGGTACTCGTAAGAGGGAGCGCCTCGCTACTACTATTCTGGCATCGCTTCACCGGCTCATTTTAGAGTTCTTTTCAAGATTCTATGATTTGTTTTCCAATCTTGGCATGGCCTGGGCCCCACCTGGCCTCACGGAGCTCCTGTGCCTCAAGTCTGCAGACCAAACTACGATTAGAGAGAGCGAGAACGAAGCGGAGGCCCAGAGGGGATGGAGCCTTTTCCGAAGGCCGCAAAGGAAGGAGTGTAATCACGATTAAAAAACAAAACAAAACAAAAACGAATGGATATAAATTTGAACAGAGTCTAGCCTGAACGGCCGCTTTAACCCATCGAGTGTGCTTTTGCAAAATGTTTTTGATCGTAACCTTGTGCACCCAATGGCTCATGAGAAAAGCAAGAAGAAAGTCTTGTGCAACGCGTATATTTACCAGAAGGGGAAAATTACGAGGCGGGTGATGATGAAAACGACAGCAAAGACAACGAATATGAAGTTGCACGTCCTCTTCCAACCTGCATAGTTGAACATCTTGGCTGACTGAGAAGATGGGAAGACACGTCACAGGGTTAGCGCGGCCATTTTTCACCTCTAGAGGGCGGACACCACACAACAGAGACAAACTGGCCGCTTGGGCGACAGCTGGAAATGTGGCCACACACAATCGCCTTTTCACGCTTTCAAATTCAATTTCAATTTTGCGCGCAAGAAATGGATGAAAGTCACATGCTACAGAAGAGGTAAAAACGCCATTTTAGATCTCACCTCAACAGCTTTCTTGTTATTTGGAATTCAAGGGGTCGCGTGCCCATACCTCTCCACTTCGCAAACTTTTGGCATTGACCAAACGGTACGTCCAAAATACGTGATGCTGGAATGGGGAAACTGTGACGCTGACATGTCACGGGACGGATGGGAAAAGGATCTTTGACTGTGCGATATGACCACAAGCGATGACGTCAACAGAGACGAGCAGTTGACACAAGTGATCTTTTGAGCGGCTTATTTAACAGGAGAGCCCAAAACGCTCCAGTGTGCTTTCATGAGTGAGAGCGAGATGGAATACCTCCATGAGATAGTCGGAGGCGTCGTGCGCTAACATGATCAAAGTTCCTCCCCTGATGTAGTTGACCAGCCAGGAAAAACTGACGAGCAAAATGGTGGCAATGTGGTGAACGACCTGTTCTTTGAAATCCTGCAAAGAAACCAGAGAAAGCCAAATTAAAAAAAAAAAAAGTTCATGGTACCGTGCTTGGTGGCTTATTGATCAAGCTGTAAAGATGAGTCAGTGATGGGCAGCTCACTGATGCTCTGCTCGTCCTAATGATTAACTCCGGCTTTTGGGCAGCGCGGTGGATGAGACAGCGGTGCGGAACGCCACCAAATCACATCAAATGGTGGCAAAAGTCAATTGACCCAATCGTGGTCGTTCCCGTTTCAACACCCTGGCGTCTCGGAAAACCACACGGACGGCTCAGGAAATTGCGTTGGCATCGATGATGACACTTTTGAGTGACTTTAATGAAATCAAACTGTCGCGAGCCAAATTCCCACCATGTCAATGCCATCGCTATCCGAGCACGACGCCTGATGATATCCCTCTTTCGCTACACGTAGCTCGATAGTCAAGGACGTGTGGTCAAAGGAGCGGAGAAACTCCTTCACACCAACAAACCGATTGAAAATGGAATAAACAATAAACATGCACGTTTATTTTCAGTCATTTGATTTTTCCAATTACTTTTGAGCCGCTGACATGACAGGTTTGTGTTTAAAAAAAAAAACCCTTCCCTTCTTTTTGTTCTGTCCCTTGAATTAAAGCTGAATGGTCTCGTGTCAAATCATTTGCGGGACTGCGTGCAATCATGTGAATGTTAGCGATAAAGCATTCTGAGCGAGGGGAATGCAACAATTGTTGTGACCGACGACCACACTCCGGTCACACGTTCGCTCGCAGGGCACCTCGTGCGAAACAAACACCTCAGCAGCCAGGTGTGGCTCGAAGCGGCCGATCTGATGTCGAAAGAGGAATCGCTTTGGCATTCTCACAGTCGACGCCGTTCCGAACGCAAGTGGAAAAACTGACTCGGTTGTGTGCCGCTACGGAGACGGTCAGCGCACGCCTACCTTGCGCTTGACGTCGGACGCCACGCTCACGAGCAGGGACACATAGAAGCCCAGTTCAATCATGTAGTACCAGTACTGCGACGGGAGGAGCGGCTGGGAAAAAAAAAGACAGACGGGGGATATTTTTGACTTTCAACAGAATCTGAATATCGATGTGATTTAGTCAGGGCAACACAGCCAGGGACAGCTTAAAAAAAAAAACAAACAAAAGTACCATAAGCATACCATCTTGGGGAAGTTATCCCACATCCTCTTCATATTATAGAACCACGGTTTCTGAGAGGGGAGAGACAACCGTTAGGATCCGGCCACCACGTCTGTGGGCAACGTGACAAAGGGGACCCTTTGGGTGCCGCCTTGAGTGAAGAGCAATGTACACGTTGCCGTGACGACACAATTTCCAAAAGGATAACTTTAGACTCACGTCAATAAGGGTTGCCAGGCCAGCAAAGAAAGCAAAAAGGTAAAAGGTAAATCTCCAACTGGAAGAGAAAGTAGTGGTCACATTCAACATTTTTTACAATCAAGCATAAATTCATTCTTAGCGCTGAAATCAAACACTGTCTTACTTCTCCGCCTCGACTTACCTCGAATGACTTCCTTCTACTTTACGTTAGAAGGAAGAATGCAAAAAAATAAAATAAAAAAACGCGTCAAAATCCACCACTGTTTGAGGGCCAATGAAAAGCATCCCAAAGAAAAAACAAAACGTGTCAAAGCTGGCAAAATGCTTCAACAAGGCACACAATCTAGTAGCCTACGGTAGCCAACTCATTCAGTACCAATCAATTCTGGACCAAGTCTGAAAAGATGTTTAAAAACGTCTTTGGGAGTGAATGAGTTAAAAGTCTTCAAATTTTCTCCAAAACGGACGGCGCGCCTCATCATGCATATGCACCGAGTTCCAAAATCGGCGAATGCTGTGGTGCCATTTGATTTTGTGCCGACGCACGGCTTATATCAAAGAAATGCGGACGTAACGGAGGACAACATGCGGCTGTTCAAGTGGGAAGGGGGGAGGCTGAAGGCCCCCCCCCCCCCGTAGGTGCCGGCACGTGCTTTGTGCTCCTCACATATGTGCAAAGAAAGAGCTCAGTGAGCCTTTTTTGGGAGTCAATCAAGGCGGCGCCACCATCCGGACCAGCCTTGGTCGGTTCAATGAGCGACTCTGTGGTTATGGCATTGGACTCGAGTCCTTGGAGGAGGAGAGGGCAACGCCACATGTCGGCTCCGACCAAGTGTCATGGATAAAAAGGGAACGATGTCATTCGTCGTTGCGTGTGCGTGCTAGCGCGCAAGGGTTCAACGTACCTGGCTTCCTGAAACTTTTTGATCTTGCTGGGGCGGTCCTGGTTCCGCCGCTGCTTGAACCATCGCTGGACCTGTCGCACGGAGCAGTCTGCCTGTTTACTCAACGTTTCTAAGGAGCTCTGGAAACAAGCACAAAAGATCAAATTAGAAGTCAGCCATGTCGCCGAGCGTTTCCAGACTATGCGCGCACCCATTTGGCCGTTGTGTCGCCGCCAAATGGAAATACATTGATTGGAGCCACCTATGTCGCCGCGGAAGATGCAATTTGTGGACGGCGGCTGCAATGCGGCGGGCATGGCAAAAGCAACGTTGGGATGACAGTGAGTGCGCCAATTCCTGGGCCTGCCCCGCGATGGAGCTGCGTTTCTTGGTTTACCTGTGTGGGGTGCTTCGCTACGCTGCAGAAGTGAGCCTCCAGTACGGGATTGGAGGGCGGACTGGCGCGCTTTTTGTCCCTCACTCCCAGCAGGGACGCCAGAGGAATCGCCACCCACCTGAAGAGTCAAAAAGGCAAACTTGTGGGAAAGATGAGCGGGCAAATGGCGATCACAGCAGATGACGACGACGACTCACCTTTCAAATATGGGTCGGAGGACCAGGAAGCCGACAGCGATGGGGATGAAAGCCCAAAGGTCCGGCAACTGAGGCAGGACGACGTCTGGGTCCTTGAGGTCGGCCCAACCGTAGCCTTCGGGAAACCAGATCCAGTCCGCCCAGAGATACTCGCCTAGCCAAGACGACATCCTGGCGATTGAAGAACACGCCAAGGTCAGAACTCTTGCTCGAGCCACCAGGTCTCCCGCGACATCACGATTGGCTGGAGAAGGCGTCTGGCGCTGGCATGTGTCCAGATGCTTCTTCCTCTTCCTCAAACAAATGGGAAGGAAGCACGCTCGATACCGACGAGGACGGGAAGTTGCCTTTTCAGAACGGAGCAAATGTCAATTAAAAAAAGCCCTTTTCGACGCACGTTTTCTTGCGCGTCCATTTCAGGATGGCCTTCTTGGAAGGCGCATCAACAACTCGTGCCGTGCGTTGCCCCTGACGTGGTTGCGTTTCCGAAGCACTTGCAGGAAATCTTCAGGGTCATTGCGACGACTCGATTTCCACCCCCGGTTTGAAAACGTTCCACGGGATGGCCCTCGATATGGCCTCAATGAGCGAGTGGGTGCATACCACTCCCCCCCCCCTTCCACTCCACGTCTCATGAAATTCAACTAGAGGGAGTCGCAGCTTTGCTTCATCTGTTCAAATGAGAGTCCCCAGAAAGGCTTTGAGCTCGACTTGCATGACCTTGATTCTGATCATCGCTGCGAGCATGACGCTGGGTCGCACTCTGTGAATTCATATGGCGGTCACACCACGCGTGTTACCGTTTTAAGACGAGCCGATGGCGAGTTGGGCTTGCGCACGTGTATCGTGACCGGTTCAACGTTTGATCTGGACTTTCACGTGCAACAACGATACCGGTCGTACATCGAATGAGGATTCTTTTGAAAAGACTTCCGGAGTAGTTGCGGAGGCGCACGTTTCAATCCCATCATTGCAACGTACAATCATCGGTCAGCTAAAGAATACTTAATAATGATCGAATTGTGGTCCAGTATATCAAAACTATTCGAATGTTATTCGGTCCCAGTGATGCCGGTAAGTAACGCATTAGTCTAACTAGTCTAGCTATATCTCTCCATGTTTTCCAGTCACGACCAAGCACCTACAGGAGAGTTTTCTCCGTGAAGGAATCGGACTCCAGTTACTCTGCAAGGTCACTGTCGACGTGCTAACCATTTGCTGTCAAGCCTTCATGCCATTAAGTGTCTCTTGGGTGCAGCACGTCACATTTGACAAGCCTTGAATAGGAACGGCATACTTTCCAATCACGGCTTACACAGGCGCATGGAACAAAGCAAATCGCAGGAGCCAAACAAATGCAACTTTTCCCCAGATGATTTCTTCAAACAAAAAGGAAAAAATCTGGAAAAAAACATTACCTCCTCGGCGGAGATCATCCGAAAGTCTCGGAGCATTCATTTCATGAAGTATCTGCAGCTTTAATTGCGAACCAGTTGGACAGCTACCGGCGCTCGACAGACTGCACCCACGAGGAAGCACAGCGCCGTCATCTACAATTTTGTCCTCGGCGAAAGAGCGGCGGTTGCATTTGTTCCGGCTGCCTCGGATTCAAACAAGAACACCGCATGACCTCTGCTGGCGGCCTCCACCGTCAAAACTTTTTGTTTGTTGGTTTGTTTTGAAGACGCCCTTTGGTATGAGCGCGGCGTCGTGCGAGCCCGTGGCGATTTTGTTCTCGGGGGGGAAAAGGAACTCCTCAAACAAACGAAGCTGCCGGCACCGCGCGTGCACGTTACTGTCAAAAACTAAAGGAATCCGCAGAGCCGGCCCTACCTTACGAGGCGCCTGAGGCTCAAGATTTATTTTCGGATGCCGCCATCAGTACAGCTGACATACGAAATCCTCCCGCCTTGCTTCAAATGGCTAAAACAACAACGCTGAATTCAGAGAGAACATTTCAAATGTTATTGATAAAGAGCTAGCTAGCTAGATGCAGTAAATGGAGATCGAGAGATTGACAGGAAAAGAAAAATCTAAAAAATTCCTCGAGTTCCTGAAAATGCATTCCGATTGATCAAGTTGACGGTGGTGCCTCTTCACTTAGGAAGGAAAGTCCCGCCTTCGGCACAAAACGATTCCAGACTTTAAAACTCATGAAATGCCGGTTCGAAAGACACGGTGGGCCCCTTGCGCGTGACCCTTGCACTTCATGTCATTAAGTTAATCATCACGAGGATTTCATTGACGTCGCTGCACACCATTTCTCACCGCCAAAAATCACTCATCTGCGTCCATCGTCGCGGTACAAGTGAGCAGATCGAGGTCCCTCCGCTGTTTAGATTTGAACACATTCACGCTTGGAAGTGGTTTTATTCAGACCGAGGGCAATTACGGGATCTGGGCATACACACGGAAGGTTTTTCTTCCGCGCTACGGGAACCGAAGGGGCAACCTTCGAGCCCGAGAAGCATTCAGTCGCTTACCCGACTCTGAACGCAAAAGTCATTCGGTCAGCTTATCTTATCTAAACTAAATGAAAGACCATAACGGCAAATCCGGTTACGTCCTCGGCTTCCAGAAAGCTATTAAATGGATTTCAATTTGATGCCATTGTCACAAAACGTTACAGTATTCGTGGATTCATTCACAAAGAGTTTAATGCAAGCCTGCAGTGCCTATTATTTGGAAGGACTACAAAAGCGAGTGTTCAATTCATTTTGTGATGTCATAAGCTTGCCTTCCATTTCATGACAGCGAGAGGGTGAGAATAGGCACAAAGAAATACTTTCAATGGATTTGAATACATTTTCAGCGTGTGTGCGAGGGCTGAAAACTCATTGCACAAATGTTTCTGTCACATGCAAATCCGGAACACGTGCCCCGTAATTTGGTTGACTGTCGTAATCCCACAATTTTTGACAGAGGTGACGCAACACAGTTTACCTTATTCAAATTAAGCAAACGACTGCTTGCTAGGCAGAACCGGAATTGTCACCGCACACTCAAAAAATACTGATGGAAAGCCCAAAGAAGATATAGAGGGTTGCGAAAGTAAAAAACAAAAAGGAGAGATTTCAAATGTTTTATCTTTGTGTCTGAAGCCTGAAATGTGGCAAAAGGTCAAAAAATGAGAGGTGCCAAATACATCCACAAGACACTGGATTTGCTTCATTGAAACGTTGTTGTTGTTTTTTTTTCACGGATTCTCTGGGGCAAATCAAGGTGACTGGAGCATCCTCCTCCTCCTCCTCCCGCTGACTTCTAAAGCCAAAGTGGAGTCGCTGTGACAGTCACAGCTGTCTACGCCCTTTGCGTAAACGCTTTGGGAGCGGTTCCGTGTCCAAATCAACCAAGACAGACACACTCGCGCGCACACATGAACGTGGTGCAAGCGGGAAGTCACCCGGGACATAGCGGAACCACACGTTGAGAAATAAGAAGGCAATAAAATCAAGTTCGCTGCCCCGTATGGCCATGTCACGTGAAAAAGACACGAGCAACTTTGAAGCGGTACGTCGCAGTTTACGTAAAAAAAAAAACAACCAACTTTTGGCGTAAACACAATGAACATAATGGACCAGTTTTCGAAATCCAACGCGTTTTTTTTTTTTTTTTTTACACCGAGGGGGTAATTAACTATAAGTTCAAATTTGTTGAGTGGGCTGTCTTATCGCGGTTCTCCTGAACAAATAAGAGAAAAAAAGACGACAAGCTCGGGCCTGTTAGCTAGCTCCACTTTGATGTTTAGCTCTCTTCCGCCTCCAGTTTGCAAGCTAACTGTCATGCGTGTTCTGAGGCATCTTTCGTTTAAAAAATAAAAACAAAAAAAGGACAGCGCAAAGCATTTCTAAAATAGCGAACGGGCCACACTGGAAGGAACGTTTTCACTGGGAAACGAGCAATCCGCGGCCAGTGTGAACTGGTAAAAGCGTCCGTCGTGTAACGGTGCCGCCGCCAACTTACCTCCTCAGACCTTGTGTTGTGTTGTGTTGTGCGGCCAGGTAGCGGTCGTTGTTTCCCAATATTCGGCGCTGTCGGCGGCTGCTTGTCCTGTTGTCCCGTTCAAGCGAAGTGATTTTCACGTGCGCTTCCCCATTCGAGGCACTTGCGAACGTTCAATGATTTGCCAACAAGCCCGCTTCCCTCTTCGGCTCAAGTTGGCCTCATTCTCCGCGGAAAATCGCTCGCACTTTTCACTCCACGGTCCTCTCCCTTTGAAGTGGAGATTTTCGACCGATCACAATGGAAAGGGAGGGGGCGACGGGCTGACTTTCTCCGGAGTATCGCGTGGGCCACGGATACCAATCGGGTCGGGCGGACTGAATCTTACGGTTGTTTCAACTTAAGTGGGCCGGGGGGCGTGTAGCGGGCTGGTTCAAGTGACGCGAGACTCGGCTGAGGGCGAACAGTCGTCCCAGTGAAGACGAGTTTGTTTATTTTTGCCTCAAGGGGGCGCTGCAAACAATCACGCCACCTGATCATTTCAACGCACCGTTCATATTCTCGCGTTAAGATTTAAGATTTAAGAAAACCTTTATTAGTCTCGCAATGGAGAAATTCCCAATTCACAGCAGCAAAGTTATGAAAGGAAGAAGTAGAACAACAAAATATAGGAGCTGCTGGAAAGGCAGCCACTCACGCGGCGCCATTTTGAAGTCAAAATAACAAAAATAACACAACACAACACATACGCACTAGGGCTCTAGTCGTGGGAAAAACAAAAAACAAAAGCCAGGTCCGCTCCTTCCAGTGCGCTCAATTGCTCATCCTCGTAAATTGACTTCAAGAATATCCACATTCTGGAAACTTTAGGTCCATTGAAAAACTCAAAAGGCTTTCCGTAAGACCGTCCGATGTCCACCATTCCAACTTTCTTCCCAAACAGACCCGTATTTGGCTCCATCCATTTGACCATCAATCGGAACCACACATCTTCCCTGTCTCCTCGGGAGGCCTCGATGCTGCCACCGCCAAGTTTGACATTGGGGATGATGTTTTCGGGGTGATGTGCAGCCTTATTTTTTGGACAAACGGAACCTTTTGGATTTCGTCCCTGACGGTTCCATTTTGCGCTCCTCTGACCCCAGCACCTTCGTCCATGTTTGGTGCGTGTCCCAGGCGGCAAACCGCAAGTGGGACTCTTTCGCAGTGGTCTTTGAGAAACACCTTTCTTTTGGCCTCTCTTCCACTGAGGCCAGATTTGCGCAGTCGTTGTCCTGCAGCCAGATTGCCCGACCTCAACTGCCGACCTCTCGCCTGAGTGGAAAGGGAGGGGCCAAGTACTATGGCACACCACTTTTCAAGTATTTTCAGGAGTTCGTATTCCATCAGTCCAATACCGCGCTTAAAAGGGAGCTCCACCTACTTTGAAGCCTTTTTGAAGATCATCTCATGCAACTGGCACACCGATGTCTCCTCAACCACGTCAAGTCGGATAGAACGTTGACCGCGCCAACAGCATTTGATTGAAGCAGTCACGTTACGTTCAGTCTTTTATTTCAGGGCACTTTAGAGCGACTGTTAGCGAGCGGAGCGGTTGATTGATTTTGACAGTCCACCTCATCTAACAACAGTCAAGAACACAACTCGGAGCAGTTTGCAGCCTGAAAAAAAGGAAAAAAGAAAAAAAGAGGCCCTCATCATCCCCTCATACTTGACATGCCAAAGAGGCGAGCGTGTTTGGACACGTCAGGCCAAACCCAGAATGCTCTGGCACTCTGGCTCTTCAAACACCAGCAGCCGTCCGTCTCTCCACCTTTCCCCGGCGACTCCATCTTCGCATTCACTCACAATTCGATGTTGATTCCGTGCTTCGCTTAAGGATTGCCTGATGCCCAACGCAGTCGAGCTGTCTTTCTCTTCTCTCGACTAGTGCGGATATAGGGGGGGGGGGGCCCCTTGTAAAAAAAACACACACAAGTAACATCTTTTCAACAGAAACTTTATTTTCTTTTCAAAGACGCGTTTTAAAACAGCAACTGTCACGAATAAATAAAGAAACCTTCTGCTTTGTTTTTTTTTGTCATTTAAAAACTCTATAAGTGTATTTCTTGTCTTGAAGGAATGATTCTTCAAATAAATAAGAACACATCACCCGCCCCACCCCCATCAAATTAATGACCAAATAAATTAACCGTATAAAAACAAAAAGGACGGTAGAAAACCCCCCTTTTCCAATTTGTCAAGTTGAAAAGCGGCGGACGCAGAGATTTTGAAGATGCTTTTACTTCTGCCGCCCCAACTGAGGTATGTACAGTGGGAGGAAACCCCTTCAATTCTCTTTCTGCTTCAGAACCGTGATTTTAATTGACGCCTATCAATAATCAAACTACTTCGACATAAAATTTACCGGTGGGAATGATACAAAATCGATTTCCTTTTCCTTCATTCTGTGTGGAGCCGACCTTCTAGATCAGGGGTCCCCAACCTTTTTTGCCCCAGGGACCGGTTTTATGTCAGACAATATTTTCAGGGACCTCTGATCTATCGGATAGATACAACAATATCTGATATGATATGATATGACCTGCATGAAAAGGGTGGTATTTTCGAAACATCATAATGAACACGAATCATGACACGAGGAACGTCCTATCTGGCCGCAACATTCTCTGGTCGCTGTAGTAACGTTTCAACGTGCCTTCAAAATAAGATACGAAAAAAATACGACTCACATCGCCGCTTATATGCGGTAACCTATCACGTGACCGAGAAGCGCGCATTCAATGCGTCAAGCGTGACATACTGTCGACTGATATAACAGAGAATGCGGTAATTTTTCAAAATAAAACACCTTTCAGATTCCGAAAGGAATAAAACGGAAGGAATGTAAGTTATTCTTTCTGTGCGGCCCGGCACCAAATTACCCGCAGACCAGTACCGGCGGTTGGGGACCCCTGTTCTAGATCACAAAATGACACTATACAGCAGGACTCTGTTCGGTAGAATCACATGAGTGATATGCTTTTTCTTTTTTGTTTTTTAAAACACGTAGATTAGAACTTGTCGCTGACATTGGATCTACATCATAAAAATGAATCCAGCTATGGAATGACGGGAACTCGAGGAGCAACTTCTGACACCGAAGCTGCCGTTGTACTTGTTCATGACATTACGGCAGTTGTTTGTGTTTTATGTCAATCATTTCATATATCGTTTCTCTTTTGTGTGTGTGTGTGTGTGTGTGTGTGTGTGTGTGTGTGTGTGTGTGTGTGTGTGTGTAAGAAGTGTTGCTCCTATGTGCTATTGTGGTTGGTCAAACAACCATACAAGGCTGGGACATCCCGAGGTGGTTTTCTTGATTGGACTCTTCCATTGTCCTGGAGGTAAGAGAGAGAGAGAGAGAGAAAAGAGAAAATGTTTAAGGCAGGTGAAAGAAGTACAAATTCATATATTTCATTAAAAAAAAAATGCAGTCAGTACCCACTGCTTGCACTGACACCGCAGAGGCGAATCACTCTCGAATGATAGTGTCCATGCAACTCAAACAGTGGCAGTGCACGCACAAAGTTGCCTTTCATCTCT
This sequence comes from Hippocampus kuda, assembly GCA_901007745.1. Taxonomy (NCBI): domain Eukaryota; kingdom Metazoa; phylum Chordata; class Actinopteri; order Syngnathiformes; family Syngnathidae; genus Hippocampus; species Hippocampus kuda. The sequence continues at coordinate 22,679 of CAAKHF010007503.1, forward strand.
TTTGGCAGGCAAATGAATTCAGACCATGCACACAATAGGAATTCTGCCGGGCACTGACTCCAATATTTGTCCGTAGGTTATGGCCGTTCAGATTTTTCCAAAGTCAAATCATCCATCAGATAATTTCCTCTGAAGCGAATTGCTCAAAACGGCATCGACGGACTTTTTTCTCCCTCTTCAATCAGGAGTATATTTGATGAAAAGCTTCTTCTTGTTTGTTGCCACTCCTGGTGACCCGACCGCTACACGTTCCATACCATTGATTTCATTTTTGGATTTTTTTGACAATATGCATTTTTTTAAAAATTTAGTGACTTGCTTAAAGGGGACATCTTGAAAATGGACTTTTTGCTTGCTTGTTTGCGTGTGTATGTATGTGACTGGGTTCGGTCTCCCCATGAACGTCTTGAGCTGTGCTCGACATATCGTGCCACTTTTTCACTCAGTTGGATGAAGTCTGGCCTTTTGAAATGCAACGTGCATGTCTCCGCTTCAAGGTCTTTGATTCCGATTCAGAGAAAACTTGAAATCGAGAGCTTATTGCTCGACTTCCCTCTTTGCCGGCGCTTTGCGGAGACGCCGTTTCCATGAGTGTGCCGTAGATGAGCAATTCTACAAGGGCATGGAAGATTGGAAAATTGCTTGTCTGTTTTTTGGTCCCCAGAATTCCTAAAGAGGAAGCTCGTTCCTCTGCCAGCAGCCAAACAGATTCGCCCCAAACCACGGAAAGTAACCTCCGTGTCTCAAAAATCAAGAGTGGTTCCGATGATCCTTATCCTTATGACATCTTCCACGCAGACATTTGCACTCCAAATGTCACTTTGTCTCACACGCACACCAACACACGGCGACCGTCATACACAAACATGATCCCGTCCACTATTTCTGGAGGTCAACGTGTTCGTTGCGTTTCCGGCGTCACAAACAACAACCAAAGTTCAGGCACCAAGTCACACGGAATCGAGTTACAAAACAAAACAAAGCAAACCTTCACGACTTCACGTCAAACTACCACACCATCCAACTGAACAAAGGGGAAAGTGTAAGAATGATCATCATGACCCGTTTTGAAAAAAAGGCCGACTAATAAATAATAATTACAAAAAGAAAATACCTCTGGAACTCTGGAATTGACAATTGAGTTTGTTTTCAAGTTTGGAGGATTCGAACAGCAAATCAAAATAAAGCCACCCACAGCATGTCATGATCATCAATTACTTACAGATACGGTAAAGTGCCTTTTTCATCGATCGGCGTCGGCAAAGGATTGAAGCCAGGACCAAATAAAAAGAGGGAAACTCACAAGGCACCAAACACAGGCCACGGTCGCCACGGTAACCCGCCATGCGATGGAGCATGGCGGGTCAAGGCGAAAGGCCCCAAAAGAAAACTTGCTAACGGCAACCGTCACAGGCAATATCGCCGCAGCGACCCACACAGGCCAATGCACTTACGACGACGTGGTGAGAAGGAAGGGGTGGGGGGTGGGGGGGGCAGGTTTTGGCGGTTGCTAAGCAACCGTAGCCATAGCGACGCACGCCTCCACCATTTACGTATGTCGGCGGGGCGGTCTTGAGAGTGGTGCGATGGTTTGCTTTCGGGAACGACGGGCACATGGCACGGCACAAAAACAACGAGTGAAAGGTCAAAGACCAATCCCGGACTGGCAGCAGTCGCATTCAGAGCCGTGACAGGAGCGCTTGGCCAGGACCGCACGCTCCATCCAATTATCGTCTGCTTGGCGACCATCGCGGCGGCTCGACTGGAAAGAGCAACACTTGAGAGCGTGAAAAGCCGTGACACCTCAAGTCGTGCGCAGCGGCGCGCACCCGCTGGCTTGCTGGCGCTCCCGCGTCCTCGTTTGAAGCTCACCTCTTCTCAATAAGGTCTGTTGGCATCCTTGGGCCTCTTCAGTTGCACCTTGAGTCTCTTCATGCCGATCTGGAAGCCATTCATGGCTTGGATGGCGGTCTGAGCGCTGGAGGGGTTGTCAAAGCTCACAAAGCCTAAGGAAGAACACAACGAAGCCCAAAAAGGCAGAGGGCGTGAACGTGGACGATCGCACACACGAGGTCCGCGGACACGCCTCGGTTGCGGTCGGCGAGCGGCGGCTCATTCGACGCAAAGCTCCGGTCGCGCATGAACCTCTGCGTCCTTTTCCGCCCCAATAGTTTGTCTGCGCTGCGAGATGGGAGAGTGTCACATTTCGATGGAATGAGGAGAAGCACTTTGCTTGGCGGCAAAAGTGTTCCACGCCCACAACCGCGCAAACCGCTTCGCAAAATCGCCTACATCTGCGCTTCTTTGAGAAACAGGGGGAGACGGTTCCTTTTTTCTTTTCGGCGGGCGAGCGTGTTTTCCGCCGTCAAAATGACAATCTCTTGCTGAGCCTTTCGAGTGTCACATCAGCATTCAGAGCTCTCGCCGCTTCGCGACGTGATGTGTGGTCGGGAACCGGATCAATATGGGAGGCATGGGGGGTGGGGGGGACCGGAAACCTTTGACCAACATCCGGTTCGACCCACCCACGCGCAGCGACACGCGCTGCCGGCCATACGCATACAATCCCAAAAGTAGCTTTGCGTTCAACTCAACAGGCCCAGATTTCCCGAAGGCAGTCCATTTGTGATTTTCGGTGAGACAGAATCATCTCGAATGTGAATTTGTTCGCCAACGGAAAATATGTGCTTTGGCTCCAGAAAGGTTGGGGGAGAACTCAGATCGCCGTTTGGTCTTTTCTACCTTCCGTTTCTAAATACCACGCGGGTGACAACAACGATCGCGGCGACGGTTCTCAACGTCGGCGCGACTTACCGAAGCATTTGCTTTGGTTGGTGGCGCGGTCGACAAAGACCTTGGCCGAGATGACATTTCCAAAGGGCAAGAACATTTGCAGGATCTCCGAGTCGGTGAACTCCTGAGGCAGGTGGTAGATGAAGATGTTGCAGCCTTCGGGACCTTTGCACAAAGAGAAGAAAGAGACGGTGACATCGTCCACTCCATTCCTAAAACCTACTGCAGCTCGTCTACGGAGGAGGGAACGGGATTCTCATGGGCAGCGATCACATTGGACCTCAGTTAACGCCACTCAACTCGGCCGTATTTCTCGAGCCCTTTCAGACCACCGCCGCTGTCTACAAGGTGCTGTGCACGGAGCAAAAAGAATTCAACAACGACAAAACCAAATGAATGAATAACAAAAGACAGTCAAAAGCACCCAAACTCAAGCCAAAGACTCCAAATGAGTTTTGCTGTGTTTTGTCCATGTTGGGCGGCGAGGGGGCTCGCCCGACGTTCGGGAGCGGCCACGCAAAAAGGCCGAATCCCCCTCGGAGCCGCCGTTGAGTTCTCGCGACCTCTAACGGCGTCCGCAGAGCCGAGGCACCGCACGGGAGCTCGGGTGGGGGCCAGGCCACTTCCAGATTGGAAAAGAAATCTTTAAAAGAACTCGAGAATGTAGAGGCCATCGCCAGAGTGGGAGCGACGCGCTCCCTCTCACGAGGACCGGTCGAGAGAGGCGAGCGGCGGCAGTCTGGACCGTCATCCGGCCGGGATGCGACGAAGGCACGTTTCAAAGTGCTCACCGGAGAAAGGCGAAGCTTGACTTGAGGCCGCTGCCCAAGACGAAAGAAGCCGGAGTGGACAATGGCAACTATTTGCCGCTGCGGTTTCAAATCACCGTCAAAGTTTCGGACCGCAGTTCGCAAACACAATTAATCCTGATGTCAACCAAAGTACATAAGAGAAGCTGATAGAGGAAAGAACCGATAAAGCAGCAGCAGCAGCAGCACCGCATCACTGTTTGCACAGTGATGAGGTGTAATCTAAATTGTGCCAAAGGACGTGTTCTCCAGATTGTCCGTTTTTCTTTTTTTGAGAATTTACCTTCACGTTGCTGTAGCTGCTGCGGCTGCTGCGGCTGCTGCGGCTGCTGGGCGACCAGGGTGGGTTGGTGGGGGAACGGCTGCCCCACCAGGCTGTAGGCGGCCGGGTAGGTGGCTGCGGGAAAGAGAGAGAGAAAAAAAAAACAAAAACAATCATCCGATGGGAATATTAACCATGAGAACATACTAGACTGCGACAAAGAAAAAAAATAAATCGTGGCGGCATTTATATGACATTCGGAATGTTATGGTTGACCTCTTGGTACGGTATTTGACACAGGATGAGAACGGTTTTCCGTTCTGGGGAAAAAAAAAGTGCTTCCTTTCAGTGAAAAATTTCAACCTGCCTTTGTCATCTACTTTTTTTTTTTTTTTTTGAGGACCCAATTTGCAGATGTGCCGGGGTATGAGGCGTAGCGTGTCTCCCGAATTCACAGAAACGCTGAATTAGACCAATTGCCCCGGCAAGAAAATGCCCATGCGCCTGTTTTTTAACGCCGAGCGCCGACTACTTTCTGGTACCAAATTGTCCAATGAGTCACGCCGAGGCTTCTCCACACGCCAGAACGCGGGAGAGCAAACTTGCGCCGGCACACAAATGTCCTCCTTCCCAAAAAAAAAATTGAAGTAGTTGAGATGTTTCATCATCTCGGAATTTTACAACACTAGCATATGATAAGAAATCAACACGAATCTTGATCATTCGATGATGACAACCCACAAATGCAACAGAACACATTTTCAAGAGGATTCATTTTGAACAGTCCCTTGAATATGGGCAGTTGTGCAAAAAAACAAAAAAGTGTGAGCCTCACCTGTGTAGTGCTGCATGCCCGCGTACGCTTGCTGCAGGGGGTCCAGCACAGGACTCGGAGCTGCGGCACAAAAACATCATCACCGATCGCTCGATGCGCATCAGCACGCTCCAAATAGCCCGCAGCTCCGGCGCTTCGTTTCGTTGGCATTGAATTACGCTCTCGCGGTGGCCTATGAGATCAGGGGCCTGTGAGTCGGAGGGGAGCCAACGCCCAAAACAAACAAACAAAAAGTGAGCAAGTGGGACACCCCCCGTGTGGCGTGTGTGTCGTTTGCCAAATCGCCAAAATCGGAGGAAACCAACATGTTGCGGGACTGCTGGATGGAGATGACGTCCCTGCACCTGCGCCATTGCCTGCGTGTCTGCGTCAGAGTTTTGCTTTGCTTCGACAAGGCCGGAAGACATGAATAAGGTCGATCTTTTCCTCCTTTGGGCCTGGTTTTGAGGTTTGTAATCAAACTCTTTTGGAGTAAGAGGTTTGACCCCCCCCCCCACCTCCAGATCAATTCGATGGATCTGATGTACTTGTCCCTCGACTCTAGAGAACTTGAAAACCACCGGCGCTGTCGAGCAAGTGCCGTACGAGGAGCACAAAGAATCCCGACAACAACCAACAAATGAATCTCAAGGAGTCGAAAGCGCCCAAGCGGTCCAAAGTGAAGATGGAGTCTCTTGGCGAGTGAAAAGCCAAAGAATCCAAATGAGTTTGAAGGCGAGATGAGATGGACGGCAGAGGTCAGCGTTGAGCGACCTCCACAGAATGGCGGAACGTGCCCCCCCCCCCCCCCCCCCCCGCGGTACC
>CAAKHF010007505.1:0-15104 GCA_901007745.1 Hippocampus kuda
TTCCCCCCCCCACCCACATCCGCCCACTCACCTCCGCCCCTCCCCCGCCTACTCCTCCTCCTCTTGGTCTCCAGGATGCGGGTATTAATTAGAGAACAAGCTGCTCCAGTCAGACCTCCAGCTGAGGGGAATGTTTCGCTTGGCAAAACAGTCTTTTTTTTTTTTCCTGGTCCCGTAAAAATGACATCTCAATGGCGTCACGTGACTGACCGATACGAGCTCATGACGCGTGTCCTCGACGCGACCCAGACGGACCACGCAGATTAGCCCGTGTTCCCTTTGGAAACACATGACAGACAATTACAGTAAGAGGCTGCCAGGAGCGCTGATGAATGTTCGAAAGATTCCACAAGGGCACAAATGGTGATCACGCGTCAGTGGGAGAAGGAGGAGGCATGACGTTGGCTGCTGATACTTGGAAGCTTGTCAGGTGGATGTCACAAGACTTCAGCATGCTTGACTTTTCCCTCTTGGAACTTTTGACCCACTTTGTTCAGGGCAAGAGACAAACATGTGGCTTTGCGGAAAGACAAATGTTTACGTTGATCTCTGCCAAGCACAAAAAAAAAAAAAAAAAAATGAGGCAAGGGGCCACGTTTTGATTAGCTGTTACCTTTATTATAATTCGGCACTCGCTGAGGAACGCACCGTTTGCAGGGTTCCGTTTTTTTTTTTTTTTTGGCAAATGTTTTGTCACACGCTTTACACATGTTTAAATGTATTGTTTTCACTTTTTCTTATAACACATTGGAAATGTAATTAAACTCAGACAAAAAAAGAGTATAATATAATAGAAGAATATAATCTATAGAAAATGCCGGGAAGTATGGTGCTGTGTGCTGTGAATACCCCTAAAACTCATTCACTGCCATTGACGACTATTACAGTGCTGCAGCACACCCCGCGACCCTTGTGAGGATAGGCCGGGGGTCAGCAACACACGGCTCCAGAGCCGCATGCGGCTCTTTGGCAAAATCTAGTGGCTCCATGGAGCTTTTTAAAAAATGTTTGAAAATGGAAAAAGATTTTGATAGTAGGCTAATATAGCTCAAATAGATATAGATACATGTTGCAGCTCCGAAAAAGGAGAGCTGTGGTGTTGGTTTTTGAAAACGTACACTTTATTTATGCTTTTAAGAGTCTCGACAAACACAGACGCGTCTGCGTCCGACTCCGTGCCTTCTCTCTTCTCATTCGACTCGAGAGGCGTTCAAAGACAGCATCCGAAAAACGGAAATTCATGATCACTGACACTAAGAAAAAAGCGAAAATAATGCACCAAAACAAAAAAATCAAGCGAGGAACTCACAAAAAAAAATCCAAGGCAGGTGTTTGTGAACACACAACAAAGGAATGAATAAAAAACAATTCTGAGATAGTCCAGTCTCCTACATACATACAGCAAGTGTTTCCTTCATTGTAAGTTTTATAGAAGGCTTTTATTTTTTTGTGGCTCCAGACATATTTGTTTTTTGTTTTTTTTGTCCTGTATGGCCCTTTCAACATTTTGGGTTGCCGACCCCTGGGATAGGCGGATCAGAAAATGGATGGATGGATGATATTTAAGATAAAGAAATATCCTCCTCGCTGGTAGCGTTTTATAGCACAGTAGACAGTTAAGAAAATAAATGTTAATACAGTGTGTGTTATAAATATTGAAACATCATCGTTTCCCCAGTCCCTCCCACTTGTTGTTCCTTTCCTCTCGAAGTGACCTCCATTATGGAAATGTGAGACTTGGAGGAATCCTAATAAGCAGCTGGCAACAGGAAGACACACACATAAAGTTGAGAAGGGGCTGACGAGCAAGGACAAAAACATCAGCATTTATCACAACCACAATGGAGCGCGTAAACTTCACATTCATCTCTAGCCTCCAGCAAACCATCTGCCTTTGACAGCAGGTGTGCACCTGGGAAATGAAATGCGTCTAACACTGCTCTGCGGTACGGTATTCTTCTTTTGGGGGTGGAGGGGCAATGCCTTTTATAAGGTCACAGGGGGGGAGGGTTGCCAGGTTGGCTACCGACACCAGTAGGAACCCTCAGAGAGAAGCTGCAAGTGAGGATTTTGGGAGGGCCGCCTGAGCGTCATGGTTACCTTCTTCATTTGCTTTTCCCACCAGCGGGCAGCCTCGCATTTGCTTTTCGCAGGATTTTGGACCTCCTCGGACAGACCCTTCCACTGGGCATCCTCCTGCAAAAGGCCTTGCAGGACAATAAATGAGTAATCTTGTGCACGGCACACAACAAGCCTCAAGCGTGTGTGAGTGTGTGTGTGCGTGTGTGTGTATGTTCTGGTGGGTAATTGCAGGCTGGCCGAGAGCACAGAGGAAGGGATGTGGGCTAAAGTTCAGCTCATAATTAAAGGGACCTGATGTGGGCTGCCCATATTAAATACTGTTTATTTCCAAAGCCATCCACACACCATTTGAAATATTGCACACGTCGCTCATTGGCGCATTTTTGATTTCCTAATGACTTCTCCTCAGCTAATCAAAGTCAAAACAAAAACCCCAAGTGCAGGAGTCAGCGGAGGGTAATCAACTCAAACAACCCCCCCCGCCCCCAAAAAAGATGCAAACTTGACAATTATATCCTGTGCAACAGATTTGTTTTTATCCAAATATACTCACAGCCTTTTATATTTGCTGATGTAAGAGGTTCAAGTTAACCCTACAAGCACAAATACACAATTTTGCCTCAGCATTATTTCCAGAAATACCATTTTTTTTAAAATAGATAAATATATCATCCATCCAACCATTTTCTGATCCACTTATCCTCACAAGGTGTGCTGGAGCCTATCCCAGCTGTGTTCGAGCAGTAGGCGGGGGACACCCTGAACTGGTTGCCAGCCAAACGCAGGGCAAGCATAGACAAACAACCATTCATGCTCACAATCCCACCTCGGGACAATTTCGAGTGTTCAATCAGCCTGCCATGCATGTTTTTGGAATGTGGGAGAAAACCGGAATACCCGGAGAAAACCCACGCAGGCACGGGGCGAACATGCAAACTCCACACAGAAAGGCCGGAATCGAACCCTGCCTGCATTTTGAGGATGATGTGCTAATCAGTTGACCACTGTGCTGGCCATAAATATATCAAAAAGCCAAAATAATGAAAAAAAAATTACATTTTAAAATACGTAACGCTGTTAAATTACAATACTTATACAATGATATAAAAACAAGGTAATGATGGTTAATATTGACCATAAACCAAAACAGCTCATGCATCCAACCCATTATCAGTCTTCCACATGTCACAAGTGTAAAATGAAGTTCACCAGTGTAAACCACAAAAAAAAAAAAAAAAAATACAATACTTTATTGTGGTACTGGACGTAAATTTACAAACTTCATAAAACTGTGTAACTTCTTTTGGAATAAACTTTTTTTTTTTAAGTAAAAAAGCAGAACCCTTGAAACAGACCCTTGAAGACCACATGAGGTATGCCAAATTGAAACAAAAGAACTCAGCAGAACTGAGTTTTTTTTTTTGTTTCGATTTGGAAATGGCGAAACAATATCACATCAGAACACCCATGAGTCAAAGTTGAGGCCCTCGGCCCAGATCCGGCCTTCCCTTCCGTTTTCTGTGGCTTGCCCCTTTTTCTTGACGCTCTAAGCATTCTCTCTCCCAGTCCAAGCATACATAAATGCGCTCATTCACGTTTAAGTACAATGTGGGCGCACCTCCTGCCGACACAATGGCAGGAAGAAGAGTAACCTTCCAGCAAGGTTGACTTCCAAGCGTGTCCCCCGTGTGGGATCCGTTGACTCGCTGCCAAAGAAGAGGATGACGGAGGCATTTGTGGCACTGCTCGTTAGCTGGGAAGATTCCCCTCATAAAAGCAAGCTCATCACTTCTTTTTAAATCCGTACTGCCCGACAAAGGCAAAACGTACAAGTAACAAACAAGAAAGAGAAGAAATCTTAATCGACCATAAGTGTCAATGCGAATGGTTGTCTATATGTGCACGGTGACAGACGCCAGCTCATCCGCAACCCTAATGAGGATAAGCGCAACAGAAAATGCATTAATGGATCAAGTTAAGTCCGTTTAATGTCCTGAATGAGCTGAAGAGTTTGACTTCGGTTTAAATCAGTCTGAAAATGTGTTCTTCGAAGTGTTTTTTTGAGCAGTCGTTTGTGTTTGTGTGTGTGTGTCACTGATAGTGTAGTGGTACACTCGCTTGACTTGCGTGGGATCGGTTCCCACTCAGTGACGGTGTGAAATGTGGGTGTGAATGGATGTTTGTCTCTATGTGCCCTGTGACTGACTTACGACCACTTCAAGTGTGGTCCGCCTTTTGCTCAAAGCCAGCTAGCATAGGCTCCAGCAACCCCCGCCGCGACCCTGTTCAGGATAAGCAGTGTTGAAAATGGCGCTAGATAGCTATTTATTGATTTATATGCAGGCGGCCCGGTGGGCGACTGATTAGCAGGTCGGCCTCAAAGTGCAGAGGCGCAGGGTTCGTTTCCAGCCTTCCTGTGTGGAGTTTGCATGTTCTCCCAGTCTGTGCCTGCGTGGGTTTTCTCCGGGTACTCCGGTTTCCTCCCACATTCCAAAAATATGCGTTGCAGGTTAAAATTGGAAATTGTCCCTAGGTGTGAGTGTGAACGCGGATGGTTGTTCCTCTCTGTGTGCACTGCGATTGGCTGGCAACCTGTTCAGGGTGGGATAGGCTCCAGCACCCCCGCCGTGACCCCTTGTGAGGATAAGCGCATCAGAAAAGGGATGGAGGGATGGATATTTATATGTGTGTTTGTGGGTATCATTTTTTTCATGGGAAATTGCGGTAGTTATACTTGTTTTTGTCGGCTAGGATCAATGGGAAAAGATATGCCATATACTTATATGTATATAAGTATACGGCCTATCAAATGCTGATAAATGACATTCCATTGTGTTCCGTAGTTGCACAGCCGGCGTGACGACCGCAAAGGTCCGAGTGGGTTAGTCAACAGACCGCGCAACTTCTGCCTCGCCCTCGTAAAGCTGAACTCTTTCGACCCCGCATGCAAACCTCGGAGCCTCATCAATATTCAAATGTGCGTCGGCAGCATTTGTGTGTTTACAAAACACACAACGACGTCGTACCCTCCCGTGAGAGCGATCCGCTCTGCTGGAACACCAAACACGCACACACACACACACACACACACACACACACACACACACACACACACGCACACACGCACATACCTGGTGTCATTCTATTGTCTCAATTATTATAAAAACTGTAAGCGTTCACGTCACAGGACACCAAAAAAAATCCTGTATGTCGATTTTTTTTGTCTGTAGATGAGGTGAAGAGGTCAGAAATGTCTTTTTTTTTTTTTTTAAATGTATCTCACACCTCGGATGACTGCAACTTCCTTTGAAGAAGGCCTTAATGCCTTATATCGATCCGACATGAAACGGTCGACAAGGTGACCTTTGGGGCTTTGGCAAGTATTATGGGATGGATGCGGACTGTGTTTGCTCTCCCGTCACTTGTTCTCCCTCCTCCTTTTTCTCATTTACTTTCATTGGCTTTAGCATGCAGAGACTATAAATCATGTCACCTCTGAAGCTCACGCTCATTGTTTCAAACAAGGACCACTTGTCTTCCTGACCTTGAAATCGAAAGCATCAAAGCATGGACGTCAAACACAGGTCACATTATTTTATGTGACCTGCTGGGGCAAATCACATGCATCTACCGTATTGGCTCGAATACAAGACGATATTTTTTGCATTTAAATAAGACTGAAAAAGTGGGGATCGTCTTATATTTGGGGTCTAGACATTATACCCATTCACGACGCTAGATGGCGCCAGATATGTTGCCAAATGTTTAAATTGCCTTCCCTTTTAATAACATTGAGAAACAACATTTTAGACAAATTTGAGCAACACATTTTTTTCCTTGACTTGTGAATTCCAAAGTAGCTATGCATTTATTTTGTTTGTTATAATGCGTTGACGCGAGCGGCCATTGAAATGGTTTCATCGTTACAACGGAAACCAACAAGAGCATAGCGTTAAGTTGGAGCAACGGCCATAAAAATAATAATGACTCAAGTTAAGGGCGTCTGCTTGCGAGGACTTCTGGATTTGTACAAATGCTCGCGTGCGCTACTTCACACATGGCGGCTTCTATTCTTGTTCATATCAATAATGCAGTGCAGTTAGAGACTTAAGATGGATTCACCTGCCTGAACATCCAACACACAACCATTCAGGTTCGTACCGTACTTGCTGCACGGCTTTAGGACCATGCGTAATTGTATTTTTGTTTTGTTCAAATGTCTCATTTCTTTATTGTATTCCCACACAAATTGTCCAGGGGCATTTAGTAACTCATTAGCATTTGTCACAGGGAGGACTTTATTTATACAAATGGATTTGTGGAAGAATAAAAAATAATCAATGCCTTATGAAGGTTGTACAATTTGGTACTGATCCTTCGTGAAAGTGCTTTCAACTTAATTCGATTCAATACAAAAGCTTGAAATGTGCACCAATGGACACTCTGACAATGGCGAAACCAGTTGGAAAACCCGCCTGAACACCGGCTCTCTAAATTGGTTGCTTGGCTGCGTCTAAAATGAGCCGACGTCCTCTACTCTTGTCACTCGGTCGGAGGAGGAAGTGACCGTGACGAGTCGGACGGAAAGGCTTGAGTGCTACGCCGTTGGCTATAAATAACGGAGGGCTTCGGCTCTTAGTGCGGCGCTGACAAATCCAATAAAAAACGGCTCCGTCCGAGCTGCCCGTTGCAAAGACGGGAAACTGACACTGAGTCACACGGCCAGCCAACTAAACCTGGCTTGACCATTCCTTTGCCAGGAGGTTCACCCGTCTACCACACCGGTGGCTAATGGTTCCTTGGTAAAAGCCGTCAGCTGCAGCCATGACATATTTGCGGCTTCCATGGATCCAGCCTGCTGAGAAGCTGCGTGACGCTCTGATGAGTACCCAGGAATACATCCATGAGTCACTTGAGTGAATGAAAGAAGAATCTGTTAGCCCGTTAATGATCACACACCACGTTGCTTTAATTCAGAGCGTACGGGAAGCGGAATGCCAGCCATGGAAAACAACTTCAGACTTCTGAGCCTGATCGCTTCAGATAGGAATGCCCTGATAGTGAACCGTGGGAAGATGCCAGATTGGCGCTCCCGTGACAAAAGCCCAGCTCATGGGTGATGTTCATTTCCTCTGACACCAGAAGCATTACACAAGACGTAGTTTGTCTTTTTTAAAACACGTTTCAGATCAAATATCTGGAAGAATACACAAAGGTTAAAGAATAACAGCGTCCTTAACATCAATGTCCAGACTGCAAATGAATGGCGCTTGCTCAAACGTGCCTCTGGCGAATTTAACAGGGTTCAAATCCGTTTGATGGGGACTGGCAACAAGTCTAGTGATTTTTCTTTTGTTTTTGTGGAGCTGTTGGACACTTCACTTCAGATGAGGAGATGCTCACACCTCCATGTTCACATTAAAAAAAAAAACACCACCACTGGCTAATGAAACAGTAGCCAAGCGCCACACAGATTTGTTTGTAGTTTCACTCCTGGAGGCAGCACTTCATCAGCAAGATGTCTAATTACACTTTGTCAATCGATGTAACACTGTGTTGCATGTTATCGCCAAAAAAGCGAATCTCCGTGATTTAGCTGAACATTGGAGTAAATGCCAGTTAATGGAAGCTAACACAGTTAGCAATTTTAGCTAACTGTAAACTATATTAACACTGCAGTTCTGCTTAAACTAACACAGGTAGCAATTTTAGCTAGCTGTAATCTGTATTAACACTGCAGTTCTGCTTCACTTTTGGCTTTGACTTGAAGATTCCTTGCTGGCTTTAACTGAAACCTCAGAAGGGCTTATTTAAAGACATGGTTTCAGGAATAGGCAGAGAAAAGATTTACTTGGTTCTTTAACACTTGATGGTTGTGCTAGCGCTGTACAGACCTAAGTATTTGTTTACAAGCCATTAAAAAGTGACTTTTACATCACATGTCCTTTTAAAAGTGACATTTGCTGACCCTTTTACGACCATGCAAGCGCAATCTCGACAGGGAGTGACTGAAAATAGACAGACTACCGCTTGTTAGAAAGTATCTGTGTAGGTTTGCGTGTGTGGTTGTGGGCGTAAGGTAGCTTGATTGTTCTCGATTTGAAAAGAGAGAAATAACGTCACTGAGATTTTTGCTTTTGTCCCCTGTCATGCATTCAAATGTTCCATTGTTGTCTCCCGAGTCGCGCAAACAGAACGAGACTGACATTTTGTTTCAAAGAACCTTTTCAGGGAGTGATTGCTCAAGTTTTAAGTTCTCAACAGTTCACTTAGTGTAAAGTCACTTCCTGTGCCAGACGCCCTGGGATGACATCACTGTCTGGTTTCAGCTGGACTGTGGTAGAGCCAAGCACAGTTAAATCAGAGTGTGTAACCAGGGAAAAAGTGCAGGCGGGCCAAGCAGGCACCCATAAAGTGTGGAGACAAAGCAAGTGTGGGAGGCCTAAAGTTGTAACAGACGGCATAACTAAAAGATTTTCTGTTTGTTTGAAAGCATTTACTGAGATGTAGCCCGGAGACAAGTTGACTCTTCTCAAAAGAAATACATGGCCTTTGATGGAATCCCTATTTGGCCCTGTAATTTAGGTGGATTCGCCAAACAAACGGCGTGTAATGACATCTAAGAGAGAATTCAACATGTCGGGCGAGGAGAAAGTCGAACATCAAAGTTCCGCCGTCGCGCTCCGTGTCCTCTTTCATCCGGGAGGGGGCTCCTCGCTCGCTGTCGAGAACTGGATGTGGTTTCAAGTTTGCGCCACGGAGAGCGAGAGGGAGAGAGAGAGGCCCCAGTATGTGGAATGGGATAAGGACGAACGGACGGGTGGGAGTCGTCGGTGGGCGCCGTGAGCAAAGCGCAGCAGAGCCAAGCCGATCCAACATCTCAGATGTCCGATAATGTCACAAAAGACAATTGAGCGTTTCAGGCTCGGCTCCCTCGGGAGTGTCTTTGAAGTGGGAACAGAGGAGGCGACGCGATCTGAAAAAAAAATCTCCCACAAAGCCACAGTGAAGGCAATTCTTATTAACAGACTTTCCAGCCAGCAAGCCGTTCAACTTATTTGACGCTCTTTCTACTGAACAAAGTTGGCGAGGGGGGCCAATAAATAAAAATGCGCGGTCTTAATTATTTTGACCCGGGCGGTTGGGTTAGAAATCGGATTGGGGTAGACTGAAAAGCTGAACTCTGTTGCCAATTTTGTCGTTTGTTGAAATAAATTTGATGTCAACTTTGAAAACAGTGGTGGTGGTTGGATGGCTCAGTGGGCAACAATGCTGACTTTGACCACGCGGGTTGGGGTTCAAACCCGAGTCTGGGGTTGAGCCAAAGGATGAGCCAAAACAATTAGGTTTGTTGGAAGAAAAATGAAACAAAAAACACTAGCGTTTATGGTTATTGACTGCCTGCTAAATCAGTCTAATCTTTTGACTGGAAAAGACACATAACAAGTAATAAAGTTTATTTACAGATCTCTTGTGTTCAAGTCATGCCAGGGCCAGCAATAAATTAAGATGTCGTCTTGAACCGAATGTTGCCCAAGACATATTGCTATTGGGACTGGTTAAGAAAAAAAAAGTGAGCGAAGGGAACTTTCCCAAGCACATCATTGCGGTTTTTGTTTTCCACTTCACGCTTGTGGAATCGTCAGTGATGATGCTCAGTTTCCAGGAAATAATATGGAGGTACCACTAAACTACCAGCGTCCTGAATACATATCGTAGACTCATCGCATGAGTACCTGATCACTTTTGGGCACCCGACTATAATCACTGGGTTATCAACCGCAGTGGTAGGGTAACGAAAGGAAGGGTAGAGTTCAACATCAATGCAGGCTGGTTGGGCAACGGCATTGCAAAACAAACATCTTACTTGTCTTTTGCTTGTAATAACACAGCCACGGAACAAAGAGAAAGACCTCAACACGCTGGATGATGTCTCGTGTTAAATGTTTGTTGTGTCGCAAGTTAGCGGGGGAAAGTGAAATGATGAAGTAAGCAGAATGGGGAAGTCGTGCAACTCATCCTCTCATTTCAACTTGTGACCTCTGTATGTGAGACTCAACGGAGGTTCCTAAGTGGGGTACACACATGCCACTAATTGGGGCAAATTTGTGCATCCCCCCACTCCCCACACTCACTTTGACAAGTCAGAAAAAAAAGGACGCATTATCGGATGTTCTGTTTTATTCACGATGACATTGGAAAAGGGTGGGGCAGGCTCACAATCAAATACAGTGACATTTCTCGACAACGGAACCTACATGGGCGAAAATACCCTCTAGTGTGAAACAAATCTTCATACATTAACACCATTCCCACTCTCCTGCCCCCATACAACGAAAAAAAAAACCCTGTTGTGTTAAACGAAATCTTTTTCTCTGCTCTTGCATCACGACAAGATTCATTACAACGAAGTCTAATCCAACAGCGACCTCTACTGCGTCGTTCGGAAACAGCAACAGCAACCACCACATTGATTTACACATGCGCGGTAGTCCCAGAAATATTTGCTATTGTTAGTTTCAGACGCAGCAAAAACGTTGCATGGCTAAAATGGCTACAAAACGGACCTTTGGTTGTCAAGCAGCTAAGACAAGAAGAGCTCTGACGCTGGAAGAGAGGGTAAAAGTGATCAAAATGAAAGACGGAGGAAGCAAAATAAAAGACATTATCCAAGAAATTGATGAAAGTGAAAGTGAATGCTGATCGTAAATTTCACAATTTCTTTCCCTTTTTTTCTTTCTACACTGACTATATGAAGTGTCAAATAAGTGTATGCTCATACTTATGCACTATTGGAGTAAAAATAAAGAGTAGACATATGTTTGTGTGTGCGTGTACACATACGTTTGTGTGTGTGTGTGTGTTTACATTTGAGATCAAATTTGCTACAGTGAAAAACCCCCTGTTGTGAAAAAGTTCTTGCTGCAATCATGATTTCGTTGTAGAGGAGTTTCACTGTAGTAGAATTTGAACATGTTTGTTACCAAGCAAGGCAAATGTTTTTGTCTGTTTGTGTGTGTGTGTGTGTGTGTGTGTGTGTGTGTGTGTGTGTGTGTGTGCGTGTGAGATCAACATTGACTTCATCCAAGCCACAGACTCGGTGATTGTGAAATGGGACAATGTCCAATGACAAAGCGACCAAAAGTTCAGCCTGTTGCCAGACACGTAGGAGCAACTGGCTGTGTTGAGTGTTTGTATAACGTATCTTACAACTCGTTCTCCACAAAAAAAAAAGACAAAGTGAAGAGTTTACATTCGCAAGGTCAATACCAGACATGCTAACAATTAGCCTAGCCTGTTATATTTCTTCTACTACAACTCATTCCTCTTCTTTATATTTTCCGGCAGTCTGGAAGCTCCCTGGCCCCACGCTGCCCCCCACAGGTCAGTGTTGTTACAATGCCAAACATCTGGTTCAAAACTATGAGAAGCATGAACGTGATTTTATTTTCCCCCGCTTGCCGTGTGTGGGATCGCTCGCATTTTGAAAATCATGCAGATCTTGCTTCACTTCATCAAAACAATCAGATGAGGTCTTCTGATCTCCACTGAGATCATTTCGATATCCTCCCTTCCTGCATCTCCGGGCTCCTTCCCTCCTCCTCTTTTCAGGCTGGGGAAAAAAGTTCAATGACCTCTCTGTGGCAACCAGCTGATTTTCATGGAGAGGAATGCCAGGAATGCATTGATGTGGGGAAACAAACAAGCGGTTTGATATGAGCAAGAGGGAGCGGGCGAGCCTCTAGATAAGCTAGTCTGCTGTCTTTAGGAAGAATGCGCACAGAACATTAGCGTGATCTCACCAAATAACTTCATCGAAACATTCTTCAGCGATGAACCAACGCCATCGGACGCCATTCGTTTCGCTTTTGTCTGTGCGGGATGCACATCTGTTTGAACTGCGCAAACAGCCTCACTGTGGCCTTCATCAAAGGGGGGGAGGCAACCGGTCTGCAGAGGTCCATCATGTGTGGGAGGAAGCATTCCTGCCTGTGTTACAAATGTCATTAGCTAAGACACTTCCTGTTGCGGATGCTTTCTTGAGGCAAAGGTTATCAAGTCAAGCAGGGAAGAAGGTTGAAATTCTATATAAGGACAAAAGAATGGAGACAAATATGGTGAAGGTGAGACCTTTTCGTAGCCGGTGAATCTTTGGCCGATGAGACAAATGTGCCAAGCTATGCTAACAATTTGGTGCTACAGATAATCCTAATGGATTTTTTGGAGGGGGGGGGGGTTGGGTGGCGTTTTGAAACTGGCTGAAAGTATGTTTAAGGTTTGTGTTTCTTCCATTTGCACTTCCTTTGACCGCAACATTTTACTCTCATGGCTTATTGATTCACAACGGTCCTATTTAGCTATTTAGTGCGATGCCTGCGCACAGTCGCACGAGTACCTTACTTTGCAGTCAGCAGACACATCAGCTGAGAATCAGATGATTGTTGAGTCAGATGACTACAAATCATACAACTCGTCTCCTGCTTCTCTGTTTTCTCACCCGGCAAAATCTCAATTATTTGTCTTATTTCACCCGTCTCACACCCGATGGTCACATTAGAGCCAAATAGCCAAGAAAGCTCTCAACCTGACCGCATAAAGCCACCGCTGCACTTCTTACTTGACCTTGCCTATTGTCGGGTGTACTTTCTTTACGATTGAGTTCCATCCCTACTGATTTGTACGCAAGTGAGAACGCAACATCATAAATCACAAACGAATGCTGATGCAGGAATAAAGTCATAACTGCGCAGACCAGCTCAGTGCAGATGCCATTCTTGACGTCCATAACTTCACGTAGGGACTGAGGTCCATGGAATGCCGTGCATTGTAACCCAGATGTGGTCTTGTCCTGCAGTACTCCACAACCTTTTGTCTTGCATGAAGTGAATAGATGTGCTCAAATTAAAATTTAAAAAGTGGAAAATGAGGCTAAATGTGCAGGCTTAGTTTAATTTGTCAAATTGTGTTCATTAAACGGAGAGAAAATAGATTCTTATGAGATTTTTTTTTTTTTTAATAGCCACGCTCCATCAAATGTGAAGGACAAATGAAGCACTTTATAGGTCAATTTGCAGACTTAATTAGAGGAAGGTGATTCGACTCGCCCGCTTCCTCTGCCCTCGTCTAGACATACCGACACATCTTCCGAACATCAAAATGACAAATGAATCAAGGCGTCGGAAAAATGTGTGGCGGCGAAATCTCAACAAGCATTCCATATTGCCCAAAAAATAAATGAATAAAATAAAATAATGCAACTCAAAACAGCTCAGAGGGGTAAAAAGAGAAAATCAATCTGTCAAGTCCTCCGGTTTCCAATTCTCGCCCTGTTCTTTGAAGTGGAAGGCATTATTTGACGTTGCAACGACAGACCGACAACCAATTAAAATGTGCATATTTTGTGAAATTGATGCCCCCTGCCCGCTTGAACCCCCGACACTGGAATGAGTTCCGGATTCTGGATCATTGGATACACTCCAGACATCAGGAGACTTGACAGATGCGCACTCAACCTTGTGATATACACTGTGAAAACTGGGCTTAAAAAACAGAAGTAAAGTAATGAAATGAAGACTTTATTCATAACACTGGTCCAAAGTTTTTTCCTTTTTTTTTTTTTGCACTGATTCCATTCCTGCCGTCATTTTTTTTCCTCTGGCCCATCAGGTTTTCGTAAAAATAACATAAGAACAATGATATATTGCCATTTGCTATATGACACATATTTGGAAGAATTGTGAATTCAGAAACAGGTGGATTTTTTTTTTTCCTGAAATGTCATGACTGTAAATTACAACGCATGGTAAAATCCATGGACAGCCCGGTGGTCCAGTGGTTAGAGCCTCGACCTCACAGTGCAGAGGTACCGGGTTCAGTTCAGCTGAAACTGGAAATGCAAACTCCATACTCCCTGTGTGGAGTTTGCATGTTCTCCCCGGGCCTGCGTGGGTTTTCTCCAGCTACTCCAGTTTCCTCCCACATTCCAAAAACATGCATGGCAGGCTGATTGAACCCTCTAAATTGTCCTTCGATGTGAGTGTGAGTGAGGATGGTTGCTCGTCTCTGTGTGCCCTGCGATTGGCTGGCAACCGGTTCAGGGTGTCCCCTGCCTCCTGCCCGAAGACAGCTGGGATAGTCTCCAGCACCCCCCGCGACCCTTGTGAGGATAAAGCGGATCGGAACATGGATGGATGGATGGTAAAATCCATATTGCGCAAAATTTATGTCAAATTTAAAACCCCAAAATGTAAATATCACAAAAACCTGATGTGCTAGACAAAAAGTCAAGACATTTTTTGGGGGCCATCCCTGATTAAAATTTGCTGTTGACCAGTGTAATTATTTCCCAAGAGAACACAATACTGTAATCTGACTTTGCAAGATTTCTTGAATGGTAGACATAACTAGCCTCAAACCTCCCTCCCACGAAATTTTTTTACATTCAGCTAAATCTTCTACTAGCCAGCAATGACATCTCTATGACTCACATCTGCATTAAAAACACCTAAGGAACAGACTTTTTTTTTTTTAATCAAGTGACAAGCACTGAGCATTACAAAAACTGAGTGTGCCTTCCAGAATTTTCCCTCATAGCAATTAACACTCTCAGCTGCCCAAAAAGAAAGTCTTCGTAAAAATTGCTAAGGCTGAATTTTTGATACACGCAAGATTCTCCTTTGATTGTGCGAATGTATTTAATGGAGTGGATTTAAGCATCCAAATCAATAGAGCATGTTCATTGCGATGATATCCGAGCAATGGCTGACCTCACTTGGTTTTTTCTGGACAGATCCCATTTCCAGATGCTGCCAAGGGCACACACTACCCATGCATTTTGGAGAACAATAATAATAGTATAGTGTTTGTTAATGGCCAGTGTTGCGCTGGGAAATCCCAGCTGTGGTACTGATACTCTGTGTGTGTGTGTGTGTGTGTGTGTGTGTGTGTGTGTGTGTGTGTGTGTGTGTGTGTGTGTGTGTGTGTGTGTGTGTGTGTGTGTGTGTGTGTGGGGGGGGGTCTCG
>CAAKHF010007506.1:7804-19749 GCA_901007745.1 Hippocampus kuda
CAAACACATTTCTTGACATTTATACCCAGGTTGCAGTAAGGCTTAATCTTATGATCCCAAAATGGCCATTGGACCAAAAAAAAAAAAAAAAAGCATTTACAATGACTGGATTGATGTGACTAGAATGTTATGTCAATTTTAGGAATACCGGTACATTTTGTACACTTTGTCCACTATTAATCCAAAGTGAAATTAAAATATGCAAATCTAGTCAGTGGACAGTGATTATATTTTAGGTACAAGCAATGACAGTAACTATAAGTAAAGTGAGACGAGTCCTTGACTCTTTACCATCTAATGCCGATCTCCCCGAATTCTTGTTCTCCTCTGCCAGCATCACCTCCTCTGTCGAGACAGATCAAGTGAAAGTTTCAAACAGAATTTCCATGAATAATGGCTGGATGCTCAACTGCAGATGGCTGGAAGGCATCTAACAGGAGTTTAAAAACAAAAGAAAAGTATGTTATGGAGAAATGCGGAGAAACGGCGAGACACAAGGTAGGCTGGCTGAGGTTAATCAATAGCATAGCTTCCCGCAATACAACCATGGACGCACACAACATTATGAAATGATCACGTGTCGGAGTCGAGTGGAACGCTAATCGGTGAATATGCCTGGAAGATCATTCTTAATCCTGCGCAGGGGACTTGTTTAATACATACAGTAAGACTCTACCCTTGAAGACTGTTTGCGGGCTTCAGTTAGTGCTGCTATTTTGGTTAGCACCAGAGTTGAACTGAGCTACGAACTGAGGTGCAGTCTTTGCCATATAAAACTGGCATTGTGGAAATTCACTATCGATAAATAGTCGTGGTCAATTATGTTGTATGCCCTCTTCTTGAAGATCAATAGCCCACGGAATTTTTCGCGGAAGGAAGATTTAGCCTTTTGCTGTTTTGCTGTTGATAAAAATCAGGGATGGGCAACTTAAATGCTGGAAGGAGCCATGAGTGTTCAGCAGTGTGACTGGTTGGTGGTCGGGGGACAGCGGGAGGTGGCACAGACGACCACACACTTCTTAACCAGTTGTATGACAAAAATGGCATTTTAAATAACAAAACAGGTGCATTCGTGAAAAATATGTGCTCGTAATATATTTCATTTTTGACAACACATTTTTCAATGCATGTATGAAAGATTCACGATCTCAACCACAAACACAACAACAAAAGGTTTGAAGCAATCAAGAAATCAACCACCATACTGGAATTTGTTTTTTCCAATGCAAAGGACTCTCTTGCATCAAAATGACCATTCAAGGAGGCGACAAAGCTGATGATACTGTATTACAATGTAAAAGCACAGTCGATCCCTGCAGTTCAGCAGCCGCGGACTTGCATATTTGCAGATTTTTTTTTGTTTCCTTTTCTTAGAATATTCTTTCAGATTTTTTTGATTATTTCCTGTATTTTCTGTGATCCCCCCATTTTTCTGTTTTTACATGGAAAATATGCATAGATTGTTTATCTGCGTTTCGGGAAGAATATTTTGGGTTTGTGAAATAATTTGGTTCTTTTTAAATTATGGAATGAAGGGGTCACGCAGAGTGCGTTTGCAGTCCAAAGTTGCCCATCCCTGATATACAGTTCATTTCCCCTCTGATGCGTATGGTTGCCATATAAGCCCCACTTCAGGTAATTGCCAGGGTCCCCTGCCTCATTTGCCAGCATGTACCGTACCAGTCCTAACCATGATAACCTTCCATCCACCTATTTTCCGACCCGCTTATCTCATTTTTTTTCCTGTGCGAGGGAACCATTTGTGAATGCTGCACTCGGTGACTAATTGGGGCAAGTGCCTATTAGTCTATTTGAGGAAATACGGTACACACTGAGTGGCCGGTTTCGATTTTGGGAGCGAGGCTGGCACTGATGTAAACGCTCAGAGGCCTGTGTGACCTCCTTGATAGAAGGAGCTCTCATTCCCTTCGCAGTGCTCGCAATATCTCTCACTCTCGCTTCCCACACTCTCCCACACACACACACACACACACACACACACAATTCACATGCATACTTGTGCACACATTTACTGTAAAGCCAGTGAGTCAGTATCACCTTTTTGTCACCCTCTATTTGCGTGGGAGACGGCCAGTGCAGACGTCGTTATCGCGCTTGTGTGTGCAGCCCTACAGCACAGACGCCCGGCGATATCCGAAAATGACGTCGGGTGAGTTTAGCTCGAGAAAAAAAATGGCGAGTGTAGTTCCAGGTGTACATGGCAGAGTGTTTCCGTACCTGCCCTGTCAATCCAGGCGCGGTAGCCGTTGAGTTCGCGCTCCACCTGCTGCTGCCTCCGCAGCTTCATGAAGGCCCGCCTGTTCTCCACCCGCTCCCTCTCCTTGGCGAACTCGCTGAGGAGGGATGTGATAACAAGGAAACAAAAAAGAAAGCGACGGTCACCTGCAATCGTGAGTGACGTAAACACACGGAGGAAGTGGTCACACTCACCCGGAAAGGACTCCCAGCACCAGGTTGAGCACAAAGAAGGAGCCAATGATGATGAGTGGGATGAAGTACATCCAGTTCCATGTGGGGCCCAAGGCATCATTAGTCTGAAATTGCATTCATTATATACCAAGTATATAACGATAACTCATATTTTATGTTTAAAATGGGATTCCTTTGTACGCAAATACCTAAGAAGTACCACTTTTTGGTGTGGTACAACGCATGCAACTTAAGATCAACCGAATTTCTCTGATTTATGTTAGTACGGCTGTGAGACACTGCAATTTGTTGCTAGGTAAACTTTGTCAGGCACCAAGGAAAAATAACATTTATTTTACATCTGAAGACTTGTCACATGAATTCGCATTCATAACATTGTATAATTCAAACAATAATAATTTGTTCTTTAGCAGAGTTTTAGCAGAGTTCAGAGATGGTACATTTCAATGTCATTTTATTAAAATAGTAAAATGCAAGGTTGATTTTACTGTATGATAGAACTATTTAAAAACATTTATAATATTTTGTCAGGATAATAATTATTCAACATCAATCAGAAATATGAGACATTATATAGTTGTACAGCTTGACTTCACAAATGAATCGGTGCTCTGTTTCAAATAGAAAATATAAATATATGATCACATATCACTAATACGTACAGTAATTACATTTAGATAATATTGTCTTTAAATTATACCATGGAGTGTTACATTTTACATTTTTAATGAATAATGCACGTTTAATACTTAACTTTAAGAACATTCACTGACACCGTTTACTGTACACACTTACGTTGTAGAGAACAGCCGTCCATCCTTCCATGGTGATGCACTGGAAGACGGTGAGGACGGCAAACAGGATGTTGTCAAACTGCGTGATGCCATCATTGGGGCCGATCCATGTGTCGTTGCAGTCGTAGCTCTCCGGACACTTCCGTATGCCGCATGCAAACGCCAATTCGGATGAGTCTACCGTCTCGTTGTCTGGTAAAATAATACCTGAGTGTTACTATGGGTTGGAAAGCTAGATTCCCACAGCACTGAGCTCACCGGGGTCCTGAGCATGCACAGACGGGCACACGTGAGGATAGCATCAACTGTCATGTTGCATGTCATCTACATTAATGCCACTCATGTTCATTCCTCCATCTGTCGAATGTCACAGAGTATCCACTCCACTGTTGGACCCTTGCAAAGCCCGGAAGAGACCCTCTGCTGTTGTTATTGTCACTTAGGGTGCTACAGTAAAAATATTCAAGGCCATTCCTCCCAATCACACCCTTCCAGGTCTCACTGTCACTGCCCACGTGAGCATTGAAGTCCCCCAGCAGAACGAGGGAGTCTCCAGCTTGAGTGCTCTCCAGCACACCCTCCAAAGACTCCAAAAAGGGCAGGTACTCTGAAATGCTGTTTGGTGCATTGGCACAAACAATATTCAGGAACCTTCTCCCCACTCGAAGGCGGAGGCTTCCCTCTCGTCCACCGAGGAGAACCCCAATGTACAGGCACCAAGCCGGTGGGCGATAAGTATGCCCACACCTTCTCGGCACCTCTCAACTTGGGCAACTTCAGAATGGAAGAGTGTCCAACCCCTCTCAAGAGGACTGGTACCAAAGCCTGCGCTGTGCGTGGAGACGAGCCCGACTATATCTAGTCACTATTTCTAGTCATGGGTGCCCTGTGAGCTGGGCGGCAACAAAAGGCCTTGGCGGTCCACTCCTGGGCCACAGAAACAAACTCTAGGGACATGGAATGTTTTTGTGACATTTTTCTATTTATCATTTACATTAAATGCATTAAAAAGCACATTAAACACATTAAAAGCTAGGACATGAGGAGGACAAAGTTTATTGTGAAATCTGGAATTATATTTTTGTCCCCACACTTTGTCAATTCCTGGATTTTTTTTCTTAAATAAAGAAAGTTCCCAATGTGATAGGCAAAATAAATAAAATAAATTATATATATATATATATATATATATATATATATATATATATATATATATATATATATATATATATATACACTCTGTCAAATTTCTGTTTTTATTTTTTCCCTTCATTGAACTTTCCTGAATTTTATTTTTGCTGAAAAAGAACACGTTCAAAATGATCACCTCACAACAAATATAACACATTTACGATAGGATACCAATTGTTTTTCAACTATTATGCGTGTTCAGGGAATCCAACACAAAACCAAAACATTTCTCCCCCTTCATTGCACTTTTCTTTCTGAGGGGGGAAAAAAACAAGTGGTGAAAAAAAAATTTGATACCTTAAGTGCAAACAATCACGAAAGCCTGTAGTTAAAAAAAGATGCCACCCAGTGCATAATAAACTGTTTTGCTTCCAGGTTTTTGTGAGCGAGTCCACCGAGCTGCTCTGCATGTGCGCTTGTGCTGTGGGCGCTGGTGGGCGGGCAGATCCGAGCCAGCTTGCTTGTTTGCGTTGCTCAGTCACATGGCCGACAGCGCAACACAAGAGAGGATCGGGTGAGGCGACCAAATTGAGCCTGCTCTGGGCTGAGACAAAGAAGTACGGCTGTCGACTGTTCAACGAAACCATAGCAGTGTATAAACCATTGGAACTGAAATGACGGGATTGATTTCATTGTGTTAGTATCAATTCGATATGATACAGTCTTGGTCGCGATATTATTGATATTTGAATTGATATGCCATTTGCGAACACTTATAAACACCAAGAATAGCAAAGAAAACTATCTCCTTTAATTCTCTGTTGGCCTCAGTAAAGACACATTTCTGCAGTCTGTTTCCCAAAATATCAGGGCAGCAATATGCAAAAAACATGCCGCCATGAACGCATCAGTCAGAACGAGTCAGCCTGACAAACATGGTGGAAAATGAGCGACTCCTCTCTTTACTGCTTGAGGGGGAGACCATTTTTATCCAAAAGTAGACTAGAAGCAGCAAGCAAATTGGCTCCAAATGAGGACAAGCGACACACAAAATGGATTGATGGCTAATCTAATGGCTGAAATGTTCCAATAGCACGTAAATTGTTTGCTTTCAAACTCAAGTGTAACTCAACAATGGACCAGCAGTTTCTGATTAATTAATCAGAGCTGCAAAATAGACCGTGGGATGTAAAGACAGGATCAAAACACTTTTGCTAATGTGTGTGCACGTGCCAGTATCCAAACATGTGCGTGCCCACCAGCATCCAAAATGTTCTCTGGTGTTTCATTTTCTGACACATAACGATCATGACGTAACCCACTGGCCACAGCATTAGGTCCAGCGGAAGAATTTAAGAGAACCAACACGAGCAAGTGTGTATTGGCACACTGGAGCGTACCAAGGATGTCGACAGATGGCAGGCAGGTGTGGTGAAGCTTCCCACTGTAGAACTCCAGGCCGATGATGGCAAACATGAGGATGGCGAAGAAGAGGAGCAGGCCGATCTGCAGCAGAGGGATCATGGCCTTCATGATGGACTTGAGTACAATCTGCAGGCCTGAGGGCAAACGTAGGATGACTTTTGTGTGCTAACAACATGAATATAGTTTCATCTAGCACAGTAAATCAACTCAAGGGCTATTGAGCACAAACAGTAATCAGAAAAAAGGTTGTGCTCTGGCTGACTCAGTGTCTCCAACACAGGAAATAATCACATGCCTAACAATGTAGGTTTACAATTTAAATCCCTACAAAAATTTTGCATTGACCTGGTTTTGCCAGTATTTTTTGGATATAGATAAAAAGATTCTTCCAACTTACATTTGTACTTTGGATCTTTACAATATAGCAATTAAAATACAAAAAAATGAAATATAAAAATGAAAAAAAATACAACAAAATATAAGTGAAAACATCTAAAAAAAATGTTATTTTCAAATTAAGATACAAAATTCTATAGAAATGATGTATTGCATGACAGAAAAAGGATACAGTAGTGTTATGCACAATGTAGGAAAAGTTTCATCATGTATACAAAAATGTGTAAAAATACAACAAATTACAAATTCTGTTTGATTTAATTAAGATCATGAAAAAGTTATTCAAATCTCATTTCAAAAATAATTTGAAAATTAATTTAAATGTATGCAGCATTCATATTTAAATATATTAGTGCATGGTGTTCTCATGTGCAATAACAATATTATACAAATTAAATATTAAATCATGTCTATCAAATATTTTGTGATTTGAATAAAATGTGCTCTATATGCTGGTATAACAGGACATAATAATATACAACACAATCCAGTATAGCAATAACAGAATCATGATAAATAGATTAAAAAAAAGAAAAAGAACCAAATATGTGAAATTTATAAAAATTCTGTATCCAGCAAATCTTTTGTGTTACATAAAAATGCAGTAAGACAGGTAATTAGATATATTTTGACAAAAATGATAAAAGATCCTGATGAAAATGTAATTTTTCCATCTCATTGAATATATAAGGATTGTATTGAATCATTTTACATTTTAACATTGGTATGTTTACCTTTGTGATTTTAATGATGCCAAATGTTTAAGCCTTGGCGGAGGTCTACGCCTCAGTCCCTTAGTGCTACAGAGATGTATGAAACAGGACTGGTGTTGGAAATGACTCACTGGGGATGCCGGAGACAAGCTTGAGGGGTCTCAAGACTCGCACGGCCCTCAGAGTGCGAAGGTCCACAGGGATGTTCATGTGCGCTCCTGCCGTTGCCAAAATCCTAATGGACAGACGAGAAACTCATTGTCACTTGTTACCCCTCATGCTGCTGGTCTGCGATAGAAATGGAATATGCAACAGAGACAAAAAGATTCTCTGTGCTCTGGTGAGGTGAACACTTTTTGTCCGTGGTGCCTGACACACTCCAAAGATAAAAATAGACGAAACAAAGAGGTGTAAGTCCTCATATGAATGATTAAGGCTTCCTTTTGCGGGAAAGCTCATATGCATTTTTCACATGATGCAAGCCAAGTGTGGAACGGATGAATGGTGGTGAGGCACAATTTGCATTTGGCAAGGCGAGAGACTATATACATATATATATGGGTTTTTTTTCCTCAACAAAGAGCACATCCGACATTAGATATGTATAAAATACACCTGGCAGGCATTGCTATACTCACATCTCTCCCTACCCTCATACACACATTGACGTACTGTACCGCCACCTACACACAACAAGCCATACGTAAGGCAAAAAGTATGATACCGGTCGTTTGGTTTTTTTTTCTCCGGGGTCAACATCTACTTTTAAAATAGTTCAGCCATTCTCATGGCCAGTGTGCAAAATTATACAGATACATATGCAACATTCCTGTCTTTGTGTGGGACAGCACTTGGCATGTTAGGATGGACCCCTTTTACCCTTTTAGGTACGGGAGTGTGTGTGCGTTTGAGGATAGAAGGCGTCACATGGCAGCGACTCAAGCGCAGGCCCACACAGAAGCTCTCCTGTGGGCAGTGGGAGCGAGGAGAATGACAGTATAAGTGTGTGTGTGAGTGTGCGAGTGAGGCAGTGACGAGCGACACCCGGGAGGAGCAGTAGAGTGGGATTCAGTAGACATAGCCTTCACTCCAGATGTAGGGGTCGCAAAAGCCAGCAGGCAGGGTTGCCACTTCAAGGATGCGCTGAGCTGTATATAGTGCTTTGGTAAATTTCTTTTACAACCTAGCCGGGTCACAATATAAGGAACAGCTCACAGTCAGGTTGCAGTGTTTCTGTACACCGCTAAATAATATGTGTGTGTAAATTAATTAATAATTCAATAAAGTACTCAGTATGGAATTCCACAGGGTGAATTTCTAAGTCCCATTTCATGACAATTGGTCGTTTAAAAGGGCGATATGAATAAAGTTTAGTTGAATTGAGTGAGACATGCCAGCACAATTTAAGTACAACATACATTCATTCATTCATTCATCTTCCGAACCGCTTTATCCTCACTAGGGTCGCGGGGGGTGCTGGAGCCTATCCCAGCTGTCTTCGGGCAGTAGGCGGGGGACACCCTGAATTGGTTGCCAGCCAATCGCAGGGCACACAGAAACAAACAACCATACACGCTCACACCCACACCTAGGGACAATTTAGAGTGTTCAATCCGCCTGCCAAGCATGTCTTTGGAATGTGGGAGGAAACCGGAGCACCCGGAGAAAACCCACGCAAGCCCGGGGAGAACATGCAAACTCCACACAGGGAGGCCGGAGCTGGAATTGAACCCGGTACCTCTGCACTGTGAAGTCGACGTGCTAACCACTGGACCACCGGGCCGTACAACATACAATAATTCTTTATTCTAATGATAAAGTCTATACTTAATTTCACTTTCTGTTGGGAAGGGTTTGGGGGCATTGGTAAGAATGAAGGCGGTCAAGGGCCTCAGTCTGTCTGCCCCCTCAAAACTGACCCAACCCCTGAAATAAAGTACAGTAATCCCTCGTTTATCGCGGTTAATGGGGACCAAAACCACCTGCGATAAACGAAAAGCTGCGAAGTAGCGAACAATTAACATATACTGTACAGGTTAAAAAAAAAATAATAATAATAATTTTCTGCAAAAAGTCTGCAAACAGTCCGGGAGAAGCTGCAAAACAACAGCAAGTCACATAGAGTCACATAGAGCAACATATACAGTAATGTACTCCATGTATATGGAATTTTTTATTTTTTATTTTTTTTTATAAATATATTTTGAAAAAATCCGCAATGCACCGAATCCGCGATAAACGAACCGCGAAATAGCGAGGGATCACTGTACCGTTGCTGAGGACTTTTGCAACCTCTGGTTATTTGTGATTTTAGCGACTGCTAAGCTAGCTAGCTAGCTAGCGACTTCACAAAATCCTGAACTCAGTTACAAGTCAAACAATCACAAATATGGTGTTCCACAATTTTTTCATTTAAAAAAAAAAAGCTTGGCGGGGGTCTTTAGAGTGTTTATTTATGTATTTATTTTAACTATTTAATATTTTTTATATTCCAAGATGAGTGAGTGCTTGGCCCTTCTTTGTGTAGATGAAGCAGTTTTGCAAACTGGCTGCAGAAAGGCTGCATTAATTACATGCAGCCTCTCCCACACACCTCCACCTACACTCCCAAGGCCGCCAACATTAAGCACAGCACTGCAGTTGCCATTTGAGCGCAGCTCAGCGTATGCGCGTTGGCCTCCTGCGTGGACACATTAGCGGCTTTCATGCAAGCTAAAGAACACCGAGTCATTTATGTGATGCTATTGGATTTGAAATTATGTAACATTTAAACTTTTAGACTACCGGTATATTATTAAACAATGTTACCTGAAAGAGTAAGAAATTTGGCTCAGTAATTAAAACACATAAGAAGTTTGGCGATAGCAAACATTTAAAAGTTCAGACAAACTTCTATTATATTTTTATTACTGTATACGTACATACTGTTTATTTTTACACACATAATGTTTACAGTTAGGTGAAATAAAGCCAATATTGATAAGTAACAGTTTATACAGAAATTTACAATTGGATACATTTTTATATATCATTGAGGAAAAAACAATAATAATAATAATATACCGAACTTTGTCCTGCATACTCTTGGTTGATCTCATAAAATTTCTTTTTAACAAAATGGCAAAATTGTCACACTACTGTGAAGGTCAATTGCCTGTGCCAGTCTGATTATCAGCCCCGCCCTGATTGTTTCCACTTATTACCCATTTCATTTGTGTTTAAATAGTCCTGTCTCCCTTTGTCCTGTGCCAGTGTGTTTCGTCTTTGTGTGTGCACTCCAGACTCTTGGCCCCAGCCCTGACCAGGACTGACCAGCCCTTGCCATGTTTCAGGAGCCGCTGACCTTCAAATAAATCTCCCCTTTACTCTCAACCCTGCAACTGTTTCCTCTGTCCAAGTTGACAAAAAATACTTTTTATACCTCATAAGATTCTATTAGAACATTTTTATTAAAACACAATGAAAAATTCTAAACTACTAAATTAGCAAATTTCGTCCTTTAAACATGCAATACTATACTCACTAGCTATCTCCTGATACTCCTTAAACACACCAATGTTCGTTGTAGAGTGAAATGTTCCCTTATTATGTTTTTATATGCAACATATAATTCCCAACTCGCGGCCCGGTAGTCCAGTGGTTAGCACGTTGACTTCACAGTGCAGAGGTACCGGGTTCGGTTCCAGCTCCGGCCTCCCTGTGTGGAGTTTGCATGTTCTCCCCGGGCTTGCGTGGGTTTTCTCCGGGTGCTCCGGTTTCCTCCCACATTCCAAAAACATGCATGGCAGGCGGATTGAACACTCTAAATTGTCCCTAGGTGTGAGTGTGAGCGTGCATGGTTGTTTGTCTCTGTGTGCCCTGCGATTGGCTGGCAACCAATTCAGGGTGTCCCCTGCCTACTGCCCGATGACAGCTGGGATAGGCTCCAGCACCCCCCGCGACCCTGGTGAGGATAAAGCGGTTCGAAAGATGAATGAATGAATGAATTCCCAACTCATTTCCCGTTAGTGTGTTTCTCTGAATGTGTGTTTTTTTTGTTTTGAAAATTACAGCATATTTTATGGTATATTTGAACTTTGAGCTGAATCTAGCAAGTGACTTCATGATCCGAAACATACTAATTTTAGCAAAAACTGTGTTAGCTGCACATTGTTTTGTAACTGTTTAATGCACAAAACTAGTGTCAAATTGGGATTGGGATTTATACAGTATTCATTTGTCGGTATCTTTTATATAAATTACGGACCATTTTATTTGAAATATCTGGCGCCAAGTGCTCAGATATCATTTCACCCTCTCAACATGCCAATGTTAACTAAACTGTAACAGTGTTATGTCAACAGTAAAGTTACATAACAGTTATATTGTGTCTGAAACGTTCTTACCAAATAGTAAAACGTGTGTCACGCTATCCAAAGTGTTGCCTTTCATCTGCCTTCCAAACATGAACATAATGCTTAATCTAGAAGCTATTAGATAGCATAGATACACAAGAGGTAGCCTTTTTTGTTGTTGTTGCTGCAGAGCAAATAGATAATGTCTGTGATTTAAATGAGTCCCAAGAGGGCAATTTTGAAGCTAAGTTTAGCTAGCTAGCCACAAGTTCAATGACCACTCGTCACATGGGAGCCATTTTAATGTTGACCAAAGGCATTAGTGTCCACCTGTGGAGATGAGTTTGCTGCCGCAGGACACATCTCCGCCTAATTCAATCAGCCGACAGGTTCCTCCTTCACTGCCACCTGCTCGTTATCGCTAATCTCAAGACTTTTTTTAATTGAGCCACATGTCCCAATAGAGTGGCTCGTAGCGATTCATTAAAACCAAATGGAAATGGACGCCGGCAGCGCTGGCCCAGTGGCCTCGATTGAATTCCCATGCAGCCTCCGTGACACATGTGTACGCTTTCTTTTAAGTCTGACTTACTTGTAATGCCATTTACTTGACTGTCTATATGTGCGTGCGCATGCGCGCGTCCTTGTGTGTGTGTGTGTGTGTGTGTGTGTGTGTGTATGCGCGTGCATGCATATATATA
>CAAKHF010007508.1:7942-16128 GCA_901007745.1 Hippocampus kuda
GAGGAGTCGGCAATCCAAAATATTGAAGGAGCCATATTGGACAAAAAAAGCCCCAAAAAACAAATATGTCTAAAGCCGCAAAAAAACAAAAGCCTTCTATTAGCCTTGTAAGGCAACACATGCTGTTTGTATCTATATTAGCCTACTATCAGAATGACTAAGTTGGCTACAAATACTTTATTTTTCCCTGCACAGCATCCTGTAGAGCAAGGGTGCCCAACCTTTTTTGACCAAACATCTACTTTTCAACCAACCTCCCGCGATCAACCCGTTACAGCACACGCGCGCATACGCACGCACTTACACACACATGCCTCCCTACCTTCGTCGAGACCAGATGCGGAGGCATTCGACACACTTTTGCAGCGTGTTAACTATGTAGCTCACGTGTACCATTTTAAAATGCTTCTATCGGCCCTCCAGACTCCCATTCTTTGCCAGGACCATCGGTGAATTGTACCTGAAAAGACTTTTTTTTTTTTTTTTTTTTGCAACAGCCACCTGACTGGCATCCCGCCCTGCTAATGAAACGTGTGTCAAAGGCTAAGATACAAATCTTCATTACAGAAATGTTGAAATTTAAATCTGATTCTAGACATTTTTACAGCATTAGAAAACGTTAAGAATGTTTGTGTCATGTTTTTCCTCCAACATAAACCATATTAAAACGAAAAATATATTTCCCTCCCCCATCTTTTTCAATTTTCAAACATTTTTGAAAAAGCTTCAGGGAGCCACTAGAGCGGTGCTACAGAGCCACATGCGGCTCTGGAGCCACGGGTTGCCGACCCCTGATTTAAGCCTTCAGGCCATATATAATATTATAATATAAATGAATACTGCCCGTTTGGCATGCCCAATCACTTGAATGGGTGGACCAGTGATTGTAATTAAGTTAGCAAAGCGATCATTCTTTTTCTTGATATACTCTAAGATGCTGTGATTAATCTGCAAATATTTGCCCCCAAAATTTCAAATCTGTCCCCAGTATTGTACAAGGGTCCTTAAAAGATTTTGGGCATTTTGTTGACATTTATTTGTACCTAGAGGTTGTTTAAAAAAATAAAAAAAAATAAAACACACATACATCCATACTTAATGTCTGATACAAATTTATGTTATACAAAATATATAAAGTTGTCTGGCAATAATCGGATATTTAATTTACTGTTTCTTGCGCGGTCGAAGCAGTACAGAGCTTAGCTGCTTCCGTTTTACTCCTTGTTACTACTTCATTGATGTTTTTGTCAGCAATGGTATCATGATGAAAACTAAGTCAGTGATCTGCGTTTGGATCCTGCTGTAAAAATAGTCCGTATGGTTGTGCATCAGTTTAGCCACATTAGCTCACAATCATTGCCCTCAAGCCAGTCATGGCACTTCTGTGCACAATAAGGGCATGTCGTTGGCTGTTTGCATATGAAAATCACCTAACATTGTAAAGATTGTTGCTCCTTCCGAAGGGACTGTGGGAAGATGTGAAATTTCTGGAAAAAAAAATATACATCATGCCTTGAAAACGTCATTCAGTGTAGTTATTTTTTATGCCCACTCAATGGTATCCTTATAATGTCATTACTCAAGTATTTCAATGCTTCATACAATGACTGGATGCAAGGCAGTACAGGGCACTTGACTAACATTTTTTTAAACTAGTAATTATCGTAATAGGTTGCGATGATTATGGAAAACATGGTTTCAAAAAATGTTTCGAATAACCTTAATCATAGGTATGAGAAAAGAGCCTAGTTTGGAACTTGGATTTAAAAGCATTTGCATGGTATTTTTATGCTTTGAGTCTTTATTCATTCATATTATTCACTCCGATAACAAAAAATAGCAGTGAATCTAGGCCTGTATTATACACAAGAAAAGAGATAAAACTCCTTTTGAAGGGTGATCATACACAGAATGTCCGTATTTTTATATTTCAATAGAAAGACCACTTTGTTTGTTTTTCGAGTTACTAACATTGAAGGCATTGGTTTTTTTTTTCTGTTTAACCCTTTGAGGGACACCAGTTACTACAGTGGACAGCTGACCATGTTATCAAGTTAGAGGGTGCATTAAAGGGTTCAAATTTCTGATTGCATTTGAATGCGCCTCATCTCGCTGAGTGTGAGAAATGTCACTTTACTCCCATTATGTTCCTATCTGTTCAAACCACAAAGTATCTGCCTCCTATTTTCTCCAAACATTCTGCCTGTTACATGGCACGAGTGGTCAAAGAGTGATCAGCCCACTCTCACACACAATATGTTTCCGTGTTTTAAGCTAACGATCACTTCATTGTTCCAGACCCCACCAGCCGTATACATATGATGCTTTACACCAGTACCAAACAGTATATATGATTCCATATGTACCACAGGATGAAATGTTTAACGTGCGTTCTCTTTTTCCAAAATGCACCGAGCAGGTTCAGCATGACGTTTTAGTGAGTGGCGCGAGTGAGGAAGCTGGCTCAAAACGGGCACCCACCGTCCTTCATGAAAAGCAAATGGTGTTAGTTCAGTTGGAGAGCCTTTCACCCTTTCATGCACCAATAATGACACAGTTGGAGCACCTTTGCTGTATTTTTCCCCCAAAAGTACAAGTATTTGAAAGTTTTGGAATTGGATTATTTTTGCCCCCCAAAATTCTTGTATGATACTGGTACCAGTATTTGGTGCAAGACGACTGCACATTAGCATTAAGTTAGTGGATGTTTTTTTGATTCATTTATTTTTTAAACAAAAGAAAATATTCTTTTGTGTCCATTTTACAGTAAACTGCAAAGAAGTGACAAATAACTTGAAGCTCCAGTGTTTTCCGTCTTATTAGGAGAATTAATCGCTGTCTATCGGTCTCAACCTGCACACGTGCGCTCGTTCGTGACTTCGTGCTGTGGAGAGTGAAATGCTCAAACTCTCTGAACCACTCTGTGTTATGGCTCTACCCATAAGTTTCTACTTCCAACACACTCTACTCTCGGCATTCTACAGCAGAATACATGGCGCAACGTAGCCGGCGACTGACTTAATTCCAGCACACAATGAACTGATAATGATATTGATTCATTGTTGCAGCCCGAATATTTTTTTTGGTGCGTTTTATATTCATCCTACAAGCTCACTCAAAAGCCAAATCACCCTAACATTTTTGGGTATTGTATCAATTATAATTTTTTGACAGTGTGATTGTTTGAGGCTTTTTCTTTCGACTGTGATGCGATTGATATTTTTCTTTGTTAATATTGGTGACTGCTGTGTTTCTTATCGTCCCATCCAGGAATGCCTGGAGCTTATGACCTTAGTACAGTCATTGGCAGTGGCCCATCAGTCTCTCACAACAACCTTATCCCTCTAGGTACGTTTTTCTCCATGTTTTGTCACTGTCCAATTGCAATTCTGCAATTCTGTCAGCACTGTCACATTTTTGACAAGGCTCCCATCAAAATGCCAAATGTCAACTTCCATGCAAGGACAAAAAATGTGGAGTCAGTCTAACAATCAATTTACCAGCAGAGGTCCTTTAGGTTAACTGTGTTAAAATTGCCCCTAAATTTATAAAAAAAAACCCAAAAATGCTGATCTCAGATAGGAACAGTGTGTAATAATCTACAATCAATTCAAATGAAATTGAATGTCAGGCAAAACTCAGCAGTTTTATCCCCTTTCACCTTTTTAAGTAACCTTGTGGCCCATGTCAAATGTCTTTTTTTTCCTTTTGTTTTAATGGGGTTTTTCTCAGATCGCTGAAAATGGATGGTGGGATGCAAATGGCCCCCGGACCGTAGTCTGGACCCCCGCTTTAGCATATGGCTCTGAGATGTTTTAGTAGGTCTCCGGCTGTTACATATACCTCCCATATTTCCTCAATCTTGGTGACTCGCAGTTTCATGAGTTTTTGTGCATGTTTAGACCCTCAAAATCAGCATTTGTTGTTGTTGTTGTTGTCGAACTGTGGGTTGCCACAGCAACAACATTTCAAGCCAATATGAGGTCAATCTCGTCAACCTGCTGGGAGAAAAACAAAGTACAACATATTTTCCTTTATCCAATAGGTGGCGCTGTTTCCTATTTCTAGTGAAACTCAAATCTGCTTATTTTTGACTGTCAATTCCTCCATCTCACAGCCACCTGCACCGCTCACCACACATGCGTGTTTCTCTCTCTCTCTCTCTCTCTTTCCGGCTCTTTCCGCTGCTGCAAATCTTGTTGTTCCAAACGCAAATAGCTGATGAGTATTCAATATGAGGGTGGACTCAGACACTTTCATTGGTCTACTGTGACGTGTTTAGTAATTTCATTGGTCAGATGTAACAAGAATGAGGGGATATAATGACGGCTTGATGCTCATCAGTAAAAATGCATAAATAAAACCATGTCGCATTTAAAGCCGGAAGTTTACAAATTTTGGAAAATACTAGCTACTTGTAGTCCGGAAAATAATGCCTGGTGTGATGTGTGTAAAAAGTTTCATGTTGTCACGAATCTTAACCCCATCAAAATCAGGGGGAAGGCTGGATGTGAAAGAGGACATAAAAGGCATGTCCCCTGTAGGTGTATATAGTGATGTTAAAATGTATTATTATTATTATTATGTGCATTGTGCAAAACAACATCCCAAAAATGACACATCTACAAAGCACAGTTCAAACTGCAAGCGATTAGTGACACGAAGGAACGTAGCAATCGAGCAACAGCGAGAGAGTATAAGATCAACGAATCCATGGTCCACAAATGGAGGAAGCAGGAAAACGAGCTTCGCCAAGTCAAGAAGATGAAGCTGAGTTTCCATTGAAACAAGGCGAGGTGGCCAGCGTTGGAAGACCAACTCAAGCAATGGATTCATGATCAAAGAACAGCCGGGAGAAGACTCACTACAGTCGCCATTCGACGGAGGGCATCAATGCTCGCAGAAAAAAATTAAAATCCAACATTTTCAAAGAGGTCCATCTGGGTGCTTTCGTTTTATGAAACTATCCATTCACGCAAAGACTGCCGTAGTGCAGCAACATCCGAAGGGTGACAAGGAAAAGCTGACCATCTTGCTTGATGGGCGCGCTTGGAGTCACAGATCATCAGGGACGATCAATTTTTGTCCGGGCGCTTGGGACTGAGCGCAAAACGAGGTTCTGAGAGTGCAATGAATCCTACCGTGTACTTTTCCGCCTGATAAAATCACAAACATGGGGTGGGGGCAGTTACAGAATCGTCTGATATATGAAGGTGTGCCAGTTTTATTTACAAGCCACAGTACATGGGATTTAAAATCGAGAGATTCGTCACTTAACCTTTTCATGCCCCCTGTAACCTGATAACATGCTAAACTGTCCATTATCGTAACCACTGTCCCCGAACGGATTAATATGCCCAGGTTCAGTTTGCAACCTCAATCTCCTTTCCATGAAGAGCTGTCACCTAAAATGTGAAAAGATGAAGCATTGTGAATACTTTCTGATTGTTCGCAACGTGTACAGTAGCACCCACAAAAGTCTGGCCACGGCTTTGGGTGGTGTTGAATGTGTTTTGACAAGTACCGTATGAAGGTATAGTCATGAAAATTCTCAGTTATGGGAATCGAAAATGCATTTTCCAAGTTCTTGAAAAATAATGTATTATATGCATTGTATATTTTAATTTATGAATGTATGATGTTGATACAACATAAATACTGATTTAGGAAATCATGGCTCTAAAGCACTTTTTTATTATTTTTTTCTCTGGGATGGAGAGGTCAGATCGTTCATTTCATGTTATTTAAAACTTTGTGTCGCTGTCGTATTAAAACATGACTAAGTGTATAAAGATGTCTCTGTAGTTCAATTTAGAGGCACAGCCAAGAATGTTTTTCATGTTTTGGATTTGGAAATGAAGTGAAAAGATTTTGAAAAAGCCACAGCAAATGATTGTTTCAAAAAAAAAAAAAAGATACGAACCCTGTGGTGCTTTGTATAATTAACGTTTTGATCTGACAGCAAATGACTGTATTTATTTTGTTTTGTTGACAGTGAACACAGGTATTGTGAACCACACCCACTCCAGGATGGGCTCCATCATGAGCACAGGAATTGTCCAGGGTATGTCCAGTTAATAATCAACACAGTACAGAAACCCACATTGGTAAGCAACATATATTTATCATGCCCAAGGTCAGAGGGAGTACTGAATGTAATGCCCCATTCTGTTTTTCAGGAGCCACAACAGGCCAGTCAGGTCCCAGTAGCAGTGGTACTTACTATCCGGTCACCAACCAGTTTACCCTGGGCGGTGCTGCAATCTCTATGGCCTCACCCATGGTCATCCCCAGTAACACCATGCATTATGGCAGTTAAGATGAAGACTTTGCAAAGACCCCTTTAACTTGCCCATCTCTGCATGACAAAGACTCCCCTGTAAAAAAAAAACAACAACAAACAAAAAAAAAATCAACTTAATTTAGTCCCTGCCACTCCTGAATTCCAACTGACCCATGGACCACAGCCGATACCAAAACCAGTGCTCTCCTGGCACTTAACTCCTTGTTCAACATCTTCCTTCTTGTTATTGTCTGTCCAGTATTGTACGTCATCTTTCAAACATGCTCATATCCGTCCGACTCATTTTAACATGGCTGAAACACCCTATTGTTTTTGTCTCATAAGGCCTCTTCGTTGCACACCAATGAATTGATGAACCTCAGCAGTTTTCTTCCCCCCCACCCCCTCCGCCCCTCATATCAATCACCTTAATTTCTCTTTTTCTTAGTGAAATGCGTTATCTTCAGTGTTTCTCTAGTGTGTTAGCGAAAGAAAGCTCGACACCAGCTGCAAGAGGGAGTTGTACCCCCAACTCTTCATTACATCATGGTCAACAATTTTCCTTTTTGGGGTGGGGGCGGGACTTGTCTTTACATCATGTTATGTCAGACATAAAGTGAGGAAAAAAACACATTTGCACCATGTCCTCAAGGGTGGTGTATATGTATACAGGGACACTTATATCCTGAAGTGTAATGAAATTTATCTTTGGTAATCCGAACCTTTGTATGATTATTTTATGTTCTGCTCATTACCCGATTTTAGGTTATTGATGTGTTTCTGTTTGAAGTCTTTCATAAAAGTAGTCTTGATGCAACCCTCAATGGATCACACGTTTGTTAACGTGTATGCTGGGCCATGACATAAATATGCACCTCTTATTTTCTCTTTGTCTGCTGTAGATTGTGTTCCAGCTCTTCATGATGACCCTGAGCGTGTGCACGACTTTCACTGAACCCCATGCTGGGCCGTTATCTTAAAGGGGCCATATCGTGCTATGTTAGACCTTTCATGAACCCTTTAACCTGATAACATGATAAGCTGTCCACTGTAGTAACTGCTGTCCCTGAAAGAGTTCAGCTTCCAACAGGTTCAACTACAGGCATATATATGATTGTATATCACAGGGGTGGCCAACCCGCGGCTCGCAAGCCTTCTTTGGCTTGTTCAATGCGGCTCCCGGGCTCTCACACGACAAGCGTCGAAAACGCCTCGGCAGTGGCGATGCCATTCAAACAAGGCGCCAACTTCACAGAACGTACTCCGTCAGCCTATCATCAATCCCGTTCCTTGATTGACAGAGAGAGCAACCAATCAGATGACTGCATCACCGCTCATGCGCAAACAACGGCGCTAAGTGCTAAGCTAGTCAGCGAATTACCTTTTGATTTTAAGGCAGGGGTGCCCAATACGTCGATCAGAATCGACCGGGAGCCAGCGAACTGGTCCCAAGTCGACTGCAAGGGGTGGGAGGAGGAAAAGCGTGGGGAAAAAAATATATTTGTTTGTTTGTATCTTGAGCTTTCATTCATTTTCGGACCGTTCCAACTGTTGCTCATCGTGGTGTGCATGCATATGTGCGCGAGTGCACTGGTGGGCACCCGCGTGAGTGCGTGCGTGCGAGCGAGCGGGCGCGCGTGTGTGTGTGTGTGTGTGTGTGTGTGTGTGTGTGAGTGTGTGTGTGTGTGTGTGTGTGTGTGTGTATATGCTTGCACGTGCGCAATCGGGTCGTTCGTGAGAAGTTGGTCGCTTCAAAAGTCGATCTTTGGCCAAAAAAGTGGCTCTTCGTCTCTGACTAGTTGGCCACCCCTGGTATATCACTTCGGCACAACGGCAAGCTAATTTCTTATGAAATCGGGAGTTATTTTAGTGGCTCCTTTGGCTACTTCCTAACCTGGAAGTA
>CAAKHF010007510.1:0-12433 GCA_901007745.1 Hippocampus kuda
CTCAATAAAAGCAATCAAGCAGAGCTAAACCGATTCTCAGGCACACAGGTGCCCTTTCATGATCTTCGGGTAGGCAAAAAAAAAAAAAATTAATCGACTCTTCACTTTCAAAAGGTCAAGGCAAAGAGGAGACAAATGGCTCCATTTGTTGCCGTCGTGATGACTCCACAATTAGGGAAATAAATGCAGCAAAGGATAATGTGTTTATTTGCGCAAGACTTCAGGTCGACATATGAGCCGTATTAAATGTATTTTGTATGTGAAACACATCTTCAGCGGAATGAAATGAGATACATTCATTAATTTGACTCCCACTACATCTCATGTATCATCCTTTGTTTCAGAGGTGTTTCAGATTTTGTCAACAACACACTAATCAGGCTGCAATCGTACGAAATTGAACATTGATTCATCAGGTCATGAAGTAATTGGGTGCGTTTGAATGCGACTGATTCATTCTAAGCACAGACACATCCCCATTTAAAAGAGGGTGTGCACACTTGTGCAAGCACATTACCTTAATTGTTTATTTTTGTTGCCCCTCTTGAAAACACGTCAGTTTTATTTTCATATGTTTTGTACAGGTTACACGTCACATTCATGATCTAAAATGTTTTTAAGTAATTTATATCTGTCTCATTTTTTTTATATTGTAAAACCTGGCATTTGAGCCAGGGTGTGTAAACTTTTTATAGCCATTTTATATATATTTTTTCCCTTTCATTTTAAAACATTTATGGTGAGGGGGCTTAGGGTCATGCCATTTTTATAATATTAATGTACCCCAAAACATATCAGCTTTCTACTAATTACAGGACTCTAATTGCAATCACACATGAAATCCGACAAAATATTTGACGAAAAGAAAACAAAGAAACGCAACTGTTTGTTCCGATTATCACAATCGTTATCAGGAGGAGCTTTTTACAGCACAGCCGCACGTCAGCGGAGATGTTTCCGGAGAAGATAAAACGCTGTTTGATGGACTGATAGGACAGCAGGCATGTCTGTCAAGATAAGGCATCCAATATACACGAGAAGAGCCGATCGTCATCAGCGTCTGCCGTCTCAAGGCATCCTTGTGCTGGTCGGCGCATCGTTTATGTCCTTTGCAACGCATCCAAATCATGGAATCAGTTTTTGTACAGTTTGTGGTGACTTTGCGATTCTATGAATGATGACAACCTGTATTGTCAAAATGTCAAATGTGTCAAAATCCGGCATCCCGAATCCCTACGATAGAACATCGTGAACGTTTCACGTTGAACTTCGCCGCCACGCACTTCCCAGCGTTCCTTTTGCGACGCTTTGATGAGATCTTGCTGGGAAGCTGAATAACTTGGATCACAAAACCCTCGAGAGAGAAAGAGGAAGTGCTCGCGCGGGTGGGGAAACAATCAGGTTGACGTAACCCGGAAGGAGGGAAGCGTGCGCGTTTGTGTGCGTGTGTTTCAGGGACACGTGATGTCATTTCCTCTTGCGCGAATTAAATGGTCAGAAGAGGAGATAACCTTAAGTCAGAAAGATAAACATACGGTATGTTAAAAAACATATCCGGTTTGGCATCGTTGACAGGTCGCAAACATCCACTCATTGATCCCATACCAGCTTTCCAAAAAAAAATAATAATAATAATAATAATTCACAAATAAAGCTGTTGTGCTTTTATTAATAATACAGAAATGTTTAAAGTAATATTTTACCCTTCTTAACAGCTATAGGTATACAGTATGACCAAACTAAAATAAATTAAAACTAGCAAAATTTGTTTCTAGAACGATATTGCAACATAGCCGTATTTACAGATAGAGTGGGAATGAATACGGGTATGAATGAAAGAAAAAGCTAAGCACGCCGAGTTTCCCTTTTAAATCAGTGGCACCAAACTCATTTTTGTCACAGGCCAATAAAAAACTGTTCAAATATTAATCGCATTTATTTTAAAAGGGAAATTGGTCACAAAAATGATTGCAATCGCTCAACATTTTTAAGATTGAAGATAAATTGCAATTGTGGTATCTTACCAAAAAACATGAAGTTGATGCAAAATGTTTATTTTTCGCAGGCGACCTAAAACAATGTGGCGGGCCGATCAAAAATTCCCCCCAAAAATCTGTCCAAGAAGTAGCAAAGTTGCACGATTGAGTCATATTGGGTGCGAGATATTTTCCTCCGAGAGGGGATTAAAAGTTGTTTTTCAGAGTAAGACGATGGTGTTCTTTAAATTTCTGGGCCGAGCTAAGTGAATCCAGATAAATAAAGGCTTCGCCGAAGAAAAGGGTATCACTAACAGCACAGGCTGATGTTTGCGGTTTCAAGCATCTGACATTGGAAAGCGCTATCTCGGCATCCTTTAACAAGCTCAAACCACTAAAACCAACCAGAGGAGCTTTGAGAAATGAAAGCAAGACATGCTTCAAATAGATACGCGTCTTTATGAGGAGGGTATTCTATTCAAATAAGCAACATATGTCAAGTTGTCGTGTCAATAGCAACAGTTACTAATGACAATTCTGAAGCTTGGATGTGATGTTGGAAGGCAATGAGGCCCTGTGCGTTCTGGTAATTGCGGGGCCCTTTTTCACATTCCCTGTTACTCAATCCATAATGGGAATAAACAGGCAAACGACCGTCGTCATCATCTTCACCGTAAGGCAACAGTTAATTATAAAATACTTGGCAGCGCAGCTAATAGTAGCATGACAACACCGGCATTTAT
The DNA here is from genome assembly GCA_901007745.1 of Hippocampus kuda. Lineage (NCBI taxonomy): Eukaryota > Metazoa > Chordata > Actinopteri > Syngnathiformes > Syngnathidae > Hippocampus > Hippocampus kuda. Next base: position 2,720 of record CAAKHF010007510.1, read on the forward strand.
CAAGGCCTTACGACAGCATTTAAAGTGTAACTAATACTAATGGCCAAGGTTAAGATTTCATAAAATCTCCGAAGAGTTCATGGATTACCATAAATGCCAGACGGGCCTGCGAGGAAAAAGACACGCTTGTTTGTGTTGCTGAGGGCTATGCAGCCATCACATTTAACACAGGCTGTTGCCGGCTTTTTTTGGTCAGTAATGTGATGCTGTGGTGAGAGAGTGAGTGGAAAAGAAGTAAGAAGAAGTGAAAATGCAAGTTTAAAAAAAAAACACAGATAATCCAAATGGAAAATGGGAGAATAGTTTTTATCGAGTGGGATGAAAATTTTCCTTTAAGGCCAGGAAGAAAAACTTTTCTACTCCATCCATCCATCCATTTTCCGATCTGCTTTATCCTCACAAGGTTCGCGGGGGGTGCTGGAGCTTATCCCAGCTGCGTTCGTGCAGTAGGCGCGGGACACCCTGAACCGGTTGCCAGCCAACCGCAGGGCACACAGAGACGAACAACTATCCGCGCTCACACTCACACTTGGAGACAATTTAAAGTGTCCAGTCAGCCTGCCATGTATGTTTTTGGAATGTGGGAGGAAACCGGAATACCCGGAGAAAACCAACCCAGGCATGGGGAGCAACATGCAAACTCCACACAGGAAGGCCACAGCCGGGATTGAACCCACGACATCTGCACTGTGAGGTTGACGCGTTAACCAGTGTACTACCGGGCCGCCCACTTTTCTACGCATCAGACAAAAAAAAAAGTGTATTTCAGCTTTCTACTGTTTGGTTGATTTGTTGAACTTGCTGTAATCACAGTGGGCAAGATGCCCTGTTGTAATTGTTTTTGGGTTGCGACAGTAAAACCAACAATTACAAAAGCGACATTACGAAACCTTATGAGGTTTTGGCAGAGCTCGAGAACGTTACATTGGGTGAATATCCAATGAAAAGCGGTGATGGAGTCACTTGATTTTCACTTTCTGCTGTTATAATCACCTTGCAAAACCGGATCAAGGAGGTGGAGCTGCACTTCACGGCTTAGAGGGGAACAATAAGGCCTATAGACTATGAAAAGTCTGGAAGAAAAGTCCTTTGTCGCTGAACTGCGTTCAATATTTCTTGCAGCATCAACAAATTTTGCTGCCTTAAAACTTAGAGGACTTTTCACTTGTGCGGTAATGGTGTAAAGTCCAACAGTGATAGGGTGAAGGTTGACAAAATGCACCGCAGTCCCTTGATTGGCCAAATTGTGTCGGATGTTAAAATTTATTGGTGGGCTACACTTTGTTGCACCACTATAGCATCGCATGATTTACAAATCACGTGGGCAGCCAAAGGGGTGGAAACACGGCCATTAGGGACGGGGAAAAATAACGGAAAGTGCCTTTCACCGACAGTCAGCCGGGATAAACTCCAGCTTTGTCAACGTGACCCTGAAGAGCCTCTCGCAAGTCTCAAGTCATATCAGGAAAATTTTGAGAGTAACCAGAGCCCGTCATGCTAAAAGTAAGAAAAGCAGAGGTATGCGTCCAAGAACAGCACTGCGTTTGCCTACATTTTGAATTCATCAAGAAGGCATTTTTGACAAGGCCCATGCAATTGTGCTACTATAAAGTACACTGCCAGCATTCAAACCTGTCATATCGTATCGCATGGGATCAAGAGTTGCTTCATACAGACACAACTCACAAAAAAGTTGGGGATATTTGGTTTTCAAGAACCGAATATTCGCAACGTTTGGTGAGTAGCGTATATTAAACGTATCGGTTTTTTTTTTTGTGCGGTCTACCAAGTGATTAAGACACACATCCCAAAAGACAGAAGAACGCAGCGTGGTGGTTATGGGAAGCGAACAATGCACTTTGGCGTAAAATATCATTGTAAAATAAAATATCAGGACTTACGATCAGGATTGGGGGATTTGCGTCCAGCGTGGTTTGGTGAGGAGCATCGGAAGGTGGTGACGATGGTGTTGTGGTGAGGATTGGGATGGTGCGGGTGGTGTACTGCCGGGTGGTGGCCGTTGTTCTCCACCGGCGCTCTGGTGATGCTGATTTCGGGTTTGCGAATGTCCCCGGGACTGGGGGGCTCCAATTTGCGGGAGTGACTTGCTTCAGGAGTGCGACTAGTCCCGTTGGTGTGACTGCTGCCTTCGTTACGGCGTGTCCCGGGGGAGTCCGTCTTGGCAAACGTGACCTCCCTCTTGTGGCTCATTTCTGGCGTCCTGGAGTGGCCAAGGACCTCGGGGCGCTTCAGGGCGCTGTTGGTTGCAAAGCGTATGGATGCGGGGCTTGTGGCGTCCACCTGCTTGCTGGGCGTGGAGCAGATATCGATGGACAGCTCTGAGCGGCGTGACACAGGCTCGGGTGTCTTGGATCCTCCTCCGCCCATGATGGAGCGAGGTTGGGTGTAGTTGAGGTTGTTGTTGTTAGTAACCGAGGCGGCTGTGCCCAGGTCGCGGTAGTAGATGCTGGTGGGAGACATGGCGTTGCGGTGGGGGGAGTTGGTTGTGCGTCTGGAGCCGGGAGAAGAGTGAGCTGAAGTGTCAACGTCCTCCACCTCGAAGGACCTCTTTAGAGCTGCAAATACAGGACAAAGATGACACATTACTCACATACTGTGATGCCTTGAAGTTGTGTGTTCTACAATTTGGAGTATGTGCAACATCCATTTCAAAAAAATCGAGCAAATCTGAATTTAAACAAAGTGGAACAGAGTCAATGGACTTTGGGTGACCTTCCAGGTACCACTTTAGGCACAAGTTTATACAGTCTGTAAAATCATAGTGTATTCATGGGCACAAGCACAGGAGGTCATAAAACTAACTCATTAAAAAGTTCAGATCAAGTCTAAAAACGCCCTGCAGTTCAATGGTGGGATGTCTCCCATCACCCCCGGCACTTTGTTTCAGGAAATGTATGAGTTGTTTTGTCGTGACCTCAATGCTACATCTACTGTAACACATTAAAATATGGAGTTTTATGTAAGAGTATTTGAGGCATTTTGTGTTTGCATACAACGGGCCAAGAGTTGCTCACTTGCCCAGAATTTATGAGCGCGCATCCTTCCTCGAGGTTAGTCGTGACAGGAGCAAATACATGCACTGTACAAGATGATGATAGCGAGGGATGGGACTCCCCCTTGGGTTGAGTGCGCGAGCTGAGAATGAATGACGTGCCATGCCAGTGCCCTGGAGCTGCCAACATAATGACGCACAAGCTAAGTTGTCTCCCTTAAAAGCAGCTTCCATCCAAAATGTTGATTATTTTATCAGTTTGCGGCCTCTGGTGATTCCGTGCATGAGTGCGTGCCTTCCTCTGAAACGACACAAACTCATGTTATGTGAGTTTCTAAAATACGAAAATGCATTTGTGTTCATTTTTAAGCCAGTACACGCAAAAGGGAACGGAACTTGCACCTTCTCATATACCCTTTGCACAACGTGAACCACTAATCTAATTGATTGCTTTAAGATGCTTCATTCCAATTCGGTGGACATTTGATACAATTCACCCTTTGACAAAAACAAGGACACTTCCGCCAAATGAATAACAGATGTATTGTATAGAGTCATGTATTTGTGATATGACAGCTAAAATAAGAAAATCATATCATGAAATAAACACGATGCTCAATTAAAAAAAATTGTAATTGCGTTGCACAGAACTATCGCAAAAAAAAAAAAGTGCTTTGAAGCATCAACCCTCGCGCTAAAATACGAACACAGTCGTCACATCTGAGTTTTTAAAAATATCTCAATCAACATCAACATTTTACAAGAGGAACACAGCATGCATTAGCATAAATGCTCATGCTAAAGATCTAGTAACGTACATCTGAATGCAAACAAATGGATTCCACTAGTATATAGCTAACCTGAAATGGCATTTGGGTGTGACATTTGTCTTACTAAATATCACCATCTAGTCAACTGTAACGCCAACCGCGAACACAATACAACATGCTAACACATTTGTTACCGAAATTTGAATGAAAACCAATTGGATGTATCGTCACACCACAAACAGTAAATGACATTTGGTGGTATAACGTTGTGTCTTGAAGTAATTGTCAAATTTTTATACGTCACGTCTGTCATGATTTGGTTTGGGACCAACAGGTGGCACTGTAGGGCTCCCCCTGCAGTTGCACACCTGTTGGTCATTATGTAATTATTAGTTGTATAAAAGGACTCCTGCCCGAACACTGTGTCGGGTCATTGTTGCTTTTTGCTGCTGTCATGTTTGTTTGTGGCTGTTGGTATGCTACTGTCACGTTTGTTTCAGTCATGTTTTTGTTATTGAGAGCTTTTAGTTTCTGCCATGGTTTTTTGTTTGTTACTTTGGATTCGTTTTGTTTTCATGACTTCGTTTTGGATTTAGTTTTCTGTGTTTTATCAATCTTCTTCAAATACACCCTGCTCCTCCCTCCTGCCTGCTTTTTGGGGTCCACCACCACCTTGCTACGTGACAACGTCCGTGAGAATGCTAAACAGTTAGCAATGTTGGTGCCAACGCTAACGCTGTACAAGGGAACTAAATGTCTGGTCTTATTACAATAACAATATGCATTATTATAGCCTTAAGATAAGTAGAGCTTTCACAAAATATTGTAGTGTTAGCGAAAAGCTAAAACCACTCCCTCTCTTTCTCCCATTTGCTTGATAAACTCGAGTTATTAAAGTAATTCAGAGGAACACAGTTTGTCATTCACTCCAGCATCATAAAACGGCTTTTAACGCCTTTAAGTGAATATTTATTCGAAAGAACTGTGCTAATTCACTTGCCCATGTCCTCCTCACCCCGGCTTTCCTTTTATTTTCCAAATGTTGAAAAGAATGCCATCCAAGGTTGTGGCTCTTTTGAATCCAGCCAAAGTATGTTAGTCTGCCAATATTAATGTGCAGATTACACAAGCAGACGGAGGTTTTCACACACTTTCACAGCAACAATTTAAGATCACTTAAAAGCCTTTCGACACTTGTGTTAGTGGGGTTTTTTTTAAACTTCATCTATTGGAGTTGCACTGATAGAAGGGGTACGGTTTGTATGTATTTTCACATGGTTTGTCATGGAAAAGCAGCTGAACCTGTTCCAATGACTATTTGTGTTCTTGGTTACTTTGTGATTATACGGCCTCAGGCACGAGAATAAAGCATACGACGTGAGTGCTTGAGTTTGTATTTACAGAGTGTGCAGTGAAGTGCACATGATTCAAAAGAAGAAGTGAACTGGAAGCCGTGCACGCTTTCATGTTTGAGAATATAGAGGAATGGAAAAAAAAAAGTACACAGGGAATGTCCAAGGCGATCATTCAATTCTGGCAGTATGTTTTCCCCAAGGGTTTTTCAATGCGGTCAACTAGATAAACATGGAAATAGGTTTCCAATCATGCGAGCATGAATATTACAAGTACACAAGTGTGGGAATGACAGATCAGATGAAGGAGTATTGTTCCCACTGAAATGGCATTCCAAGACTATGCGCTGGAATGGAGTGGTCCAGTCCATGGAGGAAGCTCATTCACAACACTGTGTTGGACTACCTATCATGAATTGACAGTGCCTTAAATCGGGGAAGAAGGCAGCACAGACAATAACGCTAAGGTTTAGCGGTACTGCAAAAATAAAGATGGAGGCAGCTGTACTTTCACTTTACTTCACAATTATTTGTCATAATACAGCCCAGGTGTGAGGATAGAGCACCTCTTTATCATCGGTGTCATTATGTCCTCTCCGGTACGTCCTGACTGGCGAACACAAGCATGCGGTATCATCTCAGCCACGGTCCATTCCATTCTGTTATGGGGAGCAAGAGCCTATCCCAGCTGACATTTGCCAAAAGGTAGTTCTTTGGCGGCCACTAGTTTTTTTTTTCTCTTTGCAAAAAGATGTTCTCTGTGCCCCAACATAGTCATCCAAGACTTGATAAGCACAATAGAAAAATATTGGATGGATGTGTTCTTTCTATTGTGACAGACAACCAAAATGAAATGTTAAAAAAAAATTCCAGGAAGCATGACTGTGTCAATTTTGTCCGAGAGAAATGCTGTTTTTGTAGTCATGGAAAGCCCTCAAAAAGGCAGATTATTATTTGGCCTAAAAATCCCAACGTAGAAAGAACATAGAAGTTGGAAATTGGGGTGAATAATGAATGATGATTTTGATCAACCTTGGCGTCAACATCCCCCCATGAAATTCTAGACAAGTGGGGAATACAATCACACCCTTCCTGCTGCCTTAAAGGGAGTTTATGTACAAAAGAATGGGCAGATGAATGGTCCATGTGGTGAAAACCAGCAAAAACAAACTGTAGTTGGCAATCCAAGGTCAGGCTATCGAAAGTATTTCGCGTTGTCAGACGAAACCTTAACGCTATACCATCAAACCACACACTCCCGTGCGAACCACTCATTGATGCATACAAACCACACGAAAAGATTTGCCGGATTCCGTCGAACCTCAGAAAGGAATTCTGCGCATGTTCCCGGTGAAGATGGATGACATGTGAGGTGAGTTGCGTGCAGATCGTGGGTCAAGTCCTTACAATGTTTGCGGCTATGTTGTAGTAGCAGATGTTGAACCGGAAAGTTTGAATCACTAAGGGGCAATATCATCACTGCCGGAATTTTTACACGCAGTAACAAGGTAATCCAGCCAGCTGTTAAGTGGTGCTTGGCTACAGGCAACCACCTTTGACAGGTAATGCCTGGTTCTGCTCTACTTAACGGGCAACCTCACAGACACTTTGATTTACATCAGTTGACAGCCGAGCATGAGGAGAGTGATTGAATTCCACTTAACACCTTTTCTACCTCAAGGTTTTAATATTAACACCAGGCTCTTCTATACATGTGAATTTGGTTCAGTTCTCACTCAGTGACAGTGGGAATCTGAGTTTGAAAGGCTTTCTGTTTCTATATGTGCCCTGTGAGTGACTGGCGTCCGTCTTTCCGCAACCGTGAACAGGATGAGCATTGAGCAGTTTAGAATAGAATATGGATGAATGGATGGAGATACTGCACTCCCTCCGGAGATGTTTGTTTACTCCACTGCAGATCGACTGTGAAATCACTGATCCCCAAATAATGATACGTGGTCAAAATATGAATTGCTGCATTGCAAATTGTATAAAACAAAACAAGGTAACATAGGGTGGACAATTTTCAGAGTAGGAACCTCATTTGAAGTAAAGATGGGCATCAAAATGGATTAGCACAACATTGTCGGAGCAGATTGATACACAACTGGGACGTCACATGATGTCACCTCATCTTCAGTACCGGCTAGGGAGCGTGTTTAGAACATTAGAGTGACAGCCGGTTAGTCTCTACACATTGACTCATTAGGGAGATGGGCTTTGGTTGGGGTTGTAGTTTTGGTTAGCTATCACAGTGAGAAATTAACCGAAGCAGTTCAGCGACTTTATGAGGTTTGTCCAATCACCTTGCAAGTTTATATTTGGCCGTTTTATTACTTTTACAAAGTCATTTTGCAAAACAGTTCATCCAAGTGTTCACAACAAAATGTGTGCGTGTTTTTATTTCTATCCCTTGTGCTCCAATGTTTTTTTTTGTTTGTTTGTTTTTTTTAAGCACGGCACATTTCCACTGATAAACAGTCAATATGACAAAACTACGCAGGTCTAAAAGTGAGCCCTTCCATTGATAAAAACATGAATGAGTGACTGTGAGGTTTGAGACCAGCTGGAGGAAGCAAGCATGGCCGGAGGAGGAAAAGGAAAACAGTAGAAGAGGGAGAAAGAAAAAAAAAAAACAATGCCAAAAGAAAACCATGTCGGTTCCACAAACAAAGGAGACACATGTTGTGACTATTTGTACATGTCTTTGTTTTTTCTTGTTCTTAATGCTTCAGAAGTTATATTTGGCGGCTCATTCTTCTCTTGGATGCTAAGTTGAGCCATTACTTTGTACATGTTGTATTATTTCCGCTTACTTATTTGCACTGACAGACTTATTGTGGGTGCTTGTTTTATCAAAGGTTGACCTCCTCATTAGGAGCCAAACGTGACCACAATGGATGCAGTTGTAAACTGTCTCAGTGTTGACTGCAGCCAGATTTGTTAAAGGTAAGCAAACCACACCCTGAGGCACACCACATACGAGGGGATAAAAGTGTACTGTTATTATCTGGCTCAAGGTGAAAATACTGACATGAGAAAGTATTAAGTTCAACATGGACCCAATTTTTCAAGACATTGGAGCATCAAAAAAGAAATGATCAGGAAAACACCACATTAAAACTGTCTAGCAGTAAAATAACAAATCAAGAAAATGTTTAGTTCATATACAACTTATTAAATTTCGATACAGTCTAAAAGGATTCCTGTGGACAATGGAAATTCTAGGACCAATACATTCTTGGGCACTGGTTGATTTTCAAAGGACTTTTCCATCGGGAGGAATATGACTTCCAGAGTCAAACTTTCACGATCATACAACATTTAGTGACTGTCCAAGTGATATTTTAACTTTGTTACTGATTATACATGTGTCAAAATGAATTGAAATGCTGATTCCTTAAGTACAGTGTGTTTTTGCGCAATACAGTGCCATCTCTATCGATCTCATGTACCGGTAGGTTTGGAAGTAAAAATGTGTTTTTCTAATTGTAAATTCAAAATCTGAACAAAGGGCATTTACATATGAATTTAAGTTCCAGTCAATAAGACAGGCAAAGATTGGAGTTAATTTGAGAAAAGTTACTGCCAAAAATAATCAAGCAATGCCAGCACAATTCTAGCAAAATATGCTAATATTACATGCTTAACAGAATACAAGAAGGAACTTTTCATTGTTAATCTCGACAGACAAAATCTCGAAAACTTTAAAATCTCTTTTAATGGAGATAAGGTATTTTAATGGGATAAAAGAATTCGAAGTCCTCTTATAATTTTAGGACCAGATTGCTGGCATCAGAAACCGCCGGTCACAATTTGGCAAATTTCATATTTTTTTCACAAAAGGGTTGGTGTTATTTTTACAAATTATTTAATAATCTTCAATTTTGAAAATGGCTTACCATCTATGACGGTGCAAGGTTAATGGTTAAACAAATATGCTGTTTTTGGGGTCTGCTGAAAAGTAAATACTGTGGAGGTACAAGGATTCCACCCAACACAAACGGTATGATGCGCATTCATCGGAACCGCAATACATTTCAGGGTATTCTCTTTAGTGTTATGACATCTGAAAGGCCGTTTGTACCTCGTCACATACACACACATTATTTTCATATCATGTCAATGACGAAAGAACACAAACCTTCAAAATCTGAAATGATTCCCTCCAAGTGTGGATTGACTCCAGAATCCGACATATTTCTAGTGGTGGTCGCGAGTGTCCGAATGGTAGCAGTTGGTGTCACACGCCCACAACTCTCTTTAACTTTGTGGGACTGGCCACAAAGTTGTGCAATAAAACTACTTGCAAATTTGGGAGATTGAACGTGCATGCCTCCTCCTCCTCCTCCTTCCTTCTTCTCCCCTCCCTATAGAAGACATACCGGTACTCCCCTCTACTCCCTTCATGTCCTGTGGGTGTGGGTGTTTTCCTTAGCCCTCCCGCCACCCCACAACACCACACACACACACACACACACACACACACACACACACACACACACACACACACACACACACACACCAACATGCACACACACACACACACACACACATTTACGCAAACGCACGCGCTCTG
>CAAKHF010007511.1:0-13647 GCA_901007745.1 Hippocampus kuda
AATGATGTCTACACAAAACCGTAGAGAGACTTGCGCGCAAGAAGGACCAAGAGAATCAACATAGCCTGACTGCTGTGTACAGAGCAAACTTGAGAAAAACAAAGTATGCAACCATGGCTTAAATCCACTGTAGGCTGAGTACTAGTTTACCTTAGATGTGCACTTTATAATGTTATATTGCTCTGTTTTGATTCCATAAAAAGAGCTGTTAAAGCAGCTGTTGTGTGACAAAATATTTTTTTCACTGTTGTTGATGGACAGTAATATTGTGTGAGAGATTATGTGTGAATAACTGCTCCAAGTGAAAAATGTCCATGTAAAATTGAAAATCGAAATTGTTATTTCAGTAAATATTTGCATTTTGCACATAGAAAACTGATTCATGATTCCATGTTGATGAGAGCATTAAAATGGGGAAAAATTGGACAAAAAATATAAAAGGAAATTCAGAAACGATAAAAAATGCGTGAGTGATCACGATAAATTTTTTAGTTCATTTGAGTTAATTATGACAGTTGCATTTTTAATTAGATTAAATATTTTAATCGTTTGACAGCTCTAATATATATATATAAAACATATGTTACATATGACAGATTAATAAATGCTTGGAATGTCTCACATCACAGAGTACCTGAATTGAACAAAAACAGGAAATCTTTCTTTGCTACTACCAGGAGTCACAAGTGCACACACAGGGACTCATTTAGCAGAGAAATTATGTTTCAATGTTAAACCGCTGACAGTTAAGTTGCATTTTCTTTCCTGTACTGATTGATGCAGATTAGGACACACTGGCTACTGTAAATGGTGTCCAGAACATTCCGATTCTATCCCAGGAAATCATCTGAACTCTACTTTTATTTTATTTTTTTAAACATGTTGATGGCAAGATCTGCAAGATCCATCTGTTTTCACTTTGTCGAAGCTTGATTGAAGCCTTTAATTTCCGCATCGATACTGGCACTTTGGTATGAAAACAAAACGGAGTCTAAAACAGGAAACAAGAGCCCCCCTCGAAAATACCACCCATTTCTCTTCACCCCCACCGAGACTGGGGGTTGGTAGATGGGGGAGGAGAACAGCAAGTCACCAACCAAGAGGATCTGTTCAGTTGACTGCACACACGCGGGGGGACGGGGGTCAATGTACAAATAGAGGGAAAATAACAACAACCGAGCTTTGAGTCTTATTCACACGCCCGAGCGAAGTTACGACTGTAGCCAAAGATACACGTTATCAAAACACCGAAAACACACATAAATATGTATCGTAAAATGACAACAATCATGGCTTTAAAACACCGTACAGGTTTGCAGGAATGACGATGTCAGTGTAAGACTATTTTGTAAACTAACGTCAACTGCACGGTAGCTGACCGCTTTAGCTAACACGATCCACGTACATGCTAACGGCATCGTGGATGTAAGAGGAAAACTCGGAGTGGGCCCTTCTCGCTTTGCTGCCCTAACGCTTAAAGTAATGTCTGGGATCTAACAAATTTGTACGATACTTGAACCAGCGATCTATGTACAAATGAACGCGTCTTGAATCTCAGAATTCGATTGCAAGGCTTAATATTTAACACAGCGAATGACTCGTTTAATTTGGGATAAATTAGCCGGGGTTTTGTATTTGTTGGCCATTACAGTCACTGAAATTAATTAAGCGTTGCGGGGTGGGCTCTCATGCTTGCTTGACAAACGCGTGTATGTTTTTATATATATATATATATATATATATATATATATATATATATATATATATATATATATATATATTATATGTGTGTGTGTGTGTGTGTGTGTGTATACACACAAACGATGGAAATCATGATATGAGATCATACTGTGGGTCTGTTGAAAAGATCGGTATTTAAAAAAAAAAAACAACACGAGGAGCTCATAACGAAGCCGTGAAGTCCAGTCATAAACCATGACCCTATCGGATCTACTAATGCTTGAGGGACATCCAGGTCACCTGCACAACCACGAAATAGTAAAGACAGCGGACGATATCTCAGTACTTTTGATAAACTTAAGTAGATGCTAAATGATAAGCTAGCTAAGTTAGTTAGCTTCTTAGCTGTGCCAAGAATATCTTGATAATGTGTCTGCTACATTGTCACTGTCTCACCCAACTAATTATAATGTTAATAACTCGTATAAGAATCAGTCACTCACCTAATGATGCATAATAAACTTCCACAAAGGAGGCGAATTCATAGAATTCCTTTGAGTAGCCCAACATCAACTCCAATCAAACCAGTAGGCCCGTCCGTCGGCCGCGGTGTCTCCTGTATCCTTTGCCTTTAAAAGTAGCTCGCTCTCCAGCGGTAGAATACAAACTTCTCCGCGTCTCCCATAAATAGAGGGAAAGTTAAATCCCCTGTTATTTCCAAGTGCACTGCATCCATTGGGTGTCTCCAATATATTCCAAGCGAATGTATCTATTTATTTAAAAAGTATCATGTATTTGCAATTGCTATTTTTATTGGGGTACTGCTGTATATGTCACTAGGCTCTGATTCTGCCCCGGATCTTTGCATTCGAGAGGCGCCCATCCCCCCCCTCGCCGGCATCGACCGCGGGTCCAAGCGAAACTGACACACAGCCACGCCATGGGGTTTCCCTGGCGACCGTGCAGGGGCTCTCCATTGGGTGGTGCTCACGACGATTTCCGACTCCGTTCCGTGATTGGGTGCGAGTGTGTCAGTCGCTGGAAGTGCTGCCTAACGTTTCATTAATTGGCTGAGAGAATCAAGCGTCGACGGTTTTTTCATCGAATAGAGCCACAAGGGGCGTTATTTGCTTGAAGTCAAGGCGAAAAAATCAGATAGCGAATGGGAAGAAGTCGCAGGACAAAGAAGGTCGTGTCGGGATACAAAAGGCGATTCGATAACAAACTGAGGATCTGCCCCTTGAAAGTCTTGGAAAACCTATCATGACATCTGTATTTAAATGGATTTGGATTCCTGACATGGATTTTTTTCCATTTTGGGGTTATATGCTTTTTATCTGATTTGGAGGGCAGCGGTTGTCACATTGAAGTTTTATGTGTTGTTCGCGAGCGATTCGATCAAAGGGACGGATCGTTTCAATGAACGCGTTGAATAGGATCACGTTATGCGGTGATTTGGCCATTTCTCATTTCAGCAAAACTCACTCCGGCCCTTGAGTGCCGGCCAAGGCTGGAACTGCCCTTTTCTGTCACTCACTAGTGAATCCTCAGAGAATAACCAATGACGCAGCCTGCGTGCGGGCGGGGGAAGGACTCGACCAAGCGTGTCTCGTGATTCGTTCATTGCAAACTGACGCCACGTATCACTCAGAGAACGACCACACCTACTGAGGGAATCGTCTGCTGCGAAAGAATGACGTGTCATTCACTCAGTGTTTCTCACTGTTTCCCCCTTGTGAGCAGGGATGTTGCTCGGCTAAACCACTACTGGGGCACAGACCCCATACTACAATGGTCTGCAACCACCAGTCCATGGTCCAGTATCAGTGTACGGACCACTCGATACCTAGCCGCAGATATCTATTAAAAAAAGCACACTGTAGCGGAGCATATCTGCCTCAAACGCTATTATCACGACAGGAATGTAAGGGAGGTTTGCCGGAGAACGAAATCTCCATTGAACCATGAACCGGTCCAAGACTAAAAAGTGGTAACCACAGCCCGACGAAATCCCCTTCCTCTTAAATTTGGAACCACAGCCCGGCGAAGACCCCCCCCCCCCCTCTCTCTGTCACAAGCACACACACACACTGACGCTTCCTAAAACGACTACTCTATCACATCAGATATTAATGGTTAGTTGTTGAATTGTACAATATTTATTATTGTGCAATTCAACAACTATGAACACTACAAGAGCGTAGCAAATCTGTTTTTGTGCCACATTAGCAGACCTCATACTGCATTCTGCGGGCGCGCACGTGTGTGGCGTGTGTGTGTGTGTGGGGGATGGTGGGGGATGGGATGTACTAGTGCAGGGGTCCCCAACCGCCGGTCCGCGGACCGGTACCGGTCCGCAGGGCATTTGGTACCGGGCCGCACAGAAAGAACTTGCCTTAATTCCGTTTTATTTATTTTGGAATACGATAGATGTTTTATTTTGAAAAATTACCGGATTCTCCGTTACATCCGTCTGTGTCACGCTTGACTCACGTCAAGCCACGCTTCTCCGTCACGTGACCGATTACGCTAAAAACAACGCTGCAGGTCGCAAAATGAGTTTAAAAAAACTGCTGGAGATCGCTCAGGCTATCTTGCCATCGCTCGCTCTCGCTTAGGCTCTCTTGCCTGGGCTCTCTCACTCACGCAGTCACCCAGACTCTCTCGTCATCACCCGGGCTCTCTCGCCTTTGCTCAAGCTCTATGGCCGTCGCTCACTCGGACTCTCTCGCCGGCACCCGGGCTCTCTCGCCGTTGCTCGGGCTCTCTGGCCCGCTCACTCGGGCTCTCTCGCACATGACAACACATCTGTCTTCAAACATCTTTTTGTGGATAAATAGTATGCAAGAGTTTCATATTCAAGCCTCTCGTAAAAAATAGTTGGGAAGACCAGTCCCGGTCCATGCACGTTAACATAAAAATGAATTCCGTTAGTGATGACGAAAACATTTTCTTTAATTGGAAAACTTAATATGCATATTACAAAATAAAACAGTAATTGGACAACAAACATGCATATTACCATAATAGAAATACAAAATATAACCACGCCAAGTATACTTATGAAAATTTGTTTTTTTAGATAGCTTTAGGGACAACAGGTTGCAATTACAGTAAACAATTTCAAATTTCAGTAGCAGTAGTGGTTGGCCGGTTTGCACAGAAATACAGAATCTGGCAAGAGTTTGTCAGCATTTCTTAATAATAATCTTTACTACAATACTCGTTATGAACCAAAATTACTAAATCGATTTAAACTTAAAGCCCAATCAAATAGTGACAGTTTTCATTATTTGGAATGGGAGTAAGACTTGCAAAACAAAAACTGAAAACCTTTAGCACAGTTCACTGTTAAGGAAGTAATCCTTCCTAGCTTCAGATCACAATGCTCAGCAAAGCAAGCCATATACCTGCGAAGAGTTCAAGGAAACAAACATCAGGGGACTCTGCCTGTTTGTGTTTAAAGGTGACACACTTGCTCAATGGGGCGCTCAACTTGATCCTTTCGAGCATCGCAGATGCTTTACTTCCTGACGTGATCTTGAGCCCATCAAAGCAGCTTCAGACTGCCAGTGATATTGTTCACTATGTCCTCCTCACCCATGACAGCCAGGACAGTGCGGGAACCAGATGCCACCTAACCAAAGACAAGTTGAGCTTTTTTAGAGTGTGGATTCGTGATTATCTTCACAGTGAACCCAGTCATGTGCAAGAAAGATTTGAAAAATCATCAGCAATCTCGCATGTACGCCCATATGTTTTGCTCACCTGAGTAAGCCCAGCATCCTGGACCAGGTAAGTGGGCAAATTGAGACTCATGGCCTGGGCCTGAAGCTCTAAAAGATGAGCCACACTGGTACCCTGAACCACAATCTTCTTGGCGCTGTATAAAATAAATAAATAAATACATCTTAGATGGAACTAATAAAATATTGGCTCGTAGCAAAGATGTACTTCTTTTCCCCTAGGCTCCTAAAATGTGGACCAAAGTTCTCGAATATGTGATACCTGCTCAAACAGTCGGAAACTTAAAAATCTGGCCCAAATACTTCTTTGTCCATCGCTTTTTCATGAATCAAAACATATTTGTTGTTTTTGTCATTTGGCTCATTGGTGTTTACTGGTAGTCTGACCAATGACGGATGCCATAGCGTAGTGTTTGTTCGTAAACTGGTTTTTGACAATGAATAGGAATTTACATTCTTCAAGTGAGAAGAGAATCTTGATACCATGCATTTGAGGGAATACGAGCCTTTGGGATGACCTGTTGCTTGTACCTCTGCTCAAGTGCGGTCTCGCTGAGGCACCGTAGTGGATGTGCTTCAAAATGCAAAATTAATATTTTCTGCCATCTATTTGTGACCCCAAGCTGAAGCGCACTTGGGTTCAGGACAATGACCCAAAATACACGATCAAAAGAACTCTGAATAACCGAAGAAGAGGGAAAAAAAAAATTGCATGAAGGTTTTAGAGTAGCCTAGTCAAAGTCCGGCCTTGAATTAGACCAAAATGCTGTGGCATGACCTTAAAAAGGCTGTTCATGCTCAAAACCCCTCCATTGTAGCTGAATGAAAGCAATTCCACAATGGTGCAAAGAAAACATCTCCACAGTGATATTAATGAATCACTGCCAGTAATAGAATACACTTGATTTTGGTTGTTGCAAGCGAGCCGTGGTCCAAGGCGTGAATCAGGTTTAGGCGGCAAGCACTTTTTTCACACAGGGTCAGAAATCACCATTTAAAAACGGCATTTCATGTTTTCTTGGGGTTTCTTTGTCTGACATTCATATTTGTTTGATGAGCTTAAACACTGAAGAGGGGAAACTGCCAAAACAGTAAGAATTTGGAAAGAGGGCAAATCCTTTTTTCCCAGCCCTATATGAGGATGAATTGAGGCCTGCTCGGATGAGAGGAAAAACGACCCCTAAGACAACAACGGCAGTCCAGTTGCGAGCTATTCAATGGACGCATTTGGAGAGTTTACACTACAAATTGTTTAGGGGCATTTAGACTTTTCCACAGTATTCTCTAAAGTTTGAAATCCTTATGGCCTTAAAATATGTATAGAATGCGCAGACATAAACACTGACATGTGAGATCATGTATCTGATTTTGTAGGTCTTACCCACTATGGTCCCACTTCCAGGCCATCTCCCTCCAGCTGTTTTTATCCTGCAGAGCCTGGTACAAGCCCACAGCAGCATGTCCAACCTGAGCCGCGATCTGCACAAAATGTTCAAACATACTGACACCTCAGCTTGCTTTAGTTCACGTTGCAAGCGCCACCTAAATACAAGGTAAGTTTAAAGCAAAATGTATTATTTTAGTTGCATTTTGCAGTGGTGCAGAACTGTAGTGTCAAGAGAGCTCTGTCTAATATTTCAGTTACCGCCTTTAGTAAAATAAGAGATTAAATAAATAAATAATAAATAAATAAATGAATAAGTTGTTAGAATTATGCAGTACAATTCAACAGCACTGCAAATGACATCCATAATGTGGCTTGGGCATCGGTTTTCAACGAACCAACCTTCTGCGATTGACCCATTACCGCACAGGCACGCAAACATGCACATGCGTGCATTTTTTTTTTCTTCGATGCCGTTTACTTCCAATAAGCATACATTTCTTTTTGGAGATGTTTAACATCATATTATTCATTCCACTCATTTGAAAACAGCAGCTACCTCCTGTTCCATTACATTTGAGATTTTCTTTACACTTGACAATACATTGTAAAGATTGTTGAATGCATCACTTTTCTAGCGAATCATACTAGATAGAAAATCCAATTCCAATCAAGTTGGGACGTTGTGTAAAACGCAAATGAAAACAAATTACAATGATTTGCAAATCCTTTTCAAACTATATTCAATTGAATTCACGCCAAACAAGATGTTTAACGTTCAAACTGATACTTTTTTTTTTGGTCAAATGTTCACTCATTTTGAATTTGATGCATGCAACACGTTCCATAAAAGCTGGGCTTTGGGTATGTTTACCACTGTGTTTCATCACCCTACCTCTTAAGAATACTCAATAAGCATTTGGGAACTGAGGTCACAGTGGAGTTCTTTCCCATTCTTTCTTGACGAACAGTTTCAGTTGCTCACTGGTCCGAGGTGTTCTTGGTTACATTTTGCAGTTCATAATGTGAGACAGTCTGGACTGCTGGCATGCGAGTCTCGTAGTCTTTGACTACGAAGCCGTGCTGTTGCAATGGGCAGAATGTGCCTGAGAATTGTATTGCTGAAATAAGCAGGGACATCACTGAAAAACAAGTTAATTGGATAACAGTAACATTTGCTCCAAATCCTGTTTGTACCATTCAGCATTAATGGTGTCTTCACAGATAGGCAAGTTACCCATGCCATGGGCACTTTCACGTCATACCGTCAGAGATTCTGGCTTTTGAACTATGTGCTGATAGCAACCTGAACGGTTCTTTTCCTCTTTGGCCAGGATACGACATCCGTGATTTCCAAAAACAATTTGAAATGTGGGCCACAGCACACTTTTGCACTTTGCATCAGTCCATCTCAGATGATCTCAGGGCCAAAGAAGCCGGCAGCGCTCGTGGTTTTTGTTGATATACAGCTTTCGCTTTGCATGCAGCCATCTCGTTACCTCTGCGTCCTGCGTCCTAGAGGCATAATTTTCCCACGGGACGCACAGTTCCAAATAATGTGCGTTTTTGGGACGCAAGGAAATTTCTCAGCCAGAAAAAAAAAACAAAAAAAAAAAAAACAACGGTAAATCTTTTTTTCCAGCAACGATCGCAAGTTTGACCATCGCCACCATTGTTGTTTTGATCTGGCGTGACGAGATTTCCGTTCCCGCGAGACAAGATCGGCGAGATCGGCCTTCACCTCGCAGGAAGCAGACGATTGCCAAGTTGTGTAACAAGTGTTGCGAACAAGTGTTGCGAAAGTTTATTACGGAGATATCAGAGGAAGCAGCTAAAGTTGATGAGTTTTTTGCGATAATAAGTTGACTTTGAGAAAGCCTTGCATCATTGGAAGCAGAGTAAAGAGAGAATTTATGAACTCAAAGACTGAACCATGGGATGAAATAAGAACCTATTTCTCAGCAAATATTGTATGCCTGAATTATTAAAAATTTTGCAGCATTTGTTTATAAGAAATAAACCTATTATCGATATATTAGTTGTTGTTTGTGTTATTATCATATGCAACTGAATAAGTAGACCATTTCAGAATTCGAAATTTGGGACTCTCTAAATGCATAATGTGACTCATACTTTTCTGATCAGCGAGTCCCTGGGACTCGCTGGGCTCAAACTGTAAAATGATCACTGGCATGGCAGCGTTTCAACTTGCATCTCTCGATGTAGCGACAAACTATTTTAACTAACAGTGGTTTCTGAACCCAAAATGTGGCAATATCCTGAACACAATGATGCTGATTTTTAATGCAGTGCCACCTGAGGGAACAAAGTTCACAGGCATTCAATCTCTGTTGTTGGTCTTGCCACTTATGTTGAGGGATTTCTCCTGATTCCCTGAGTTTTTGATAATACAGACGCTCCCCAATTTACGAACATCCGAGTTACGCACAAACGGTACATACGAACATTTTGCGGGTACAGGTACAGGTATGTCGAAAAATGTTCAAAAAAAGTTGTGTGCAAATCAAATGAATGATGCTATACAGTGCTACTGCATCATTTATGATGAGAAAAAGAAAAAAACGTCGTCAGATCGCTTCTTTCGGCCAGTTTCTACTACACCCTCCAAGGACTCGTCAACCCTCATCTTCTTCTCTTGGACCCTCACTTTCTTAAGCCTTCAAGTACATCTTCCAAAAGTAAGTTAAACTTCATTTTATTATACTTATATAAACCTTAAACATACATTCCATACAAAATATAGTACTGAAGCAACTTACGAACGAATTCAGCTAACGAACGATCCTTCGGAACGCATCTCGTTCGTAAGCTGGGGAGCGTCTGTATTATGGACTGTAGAAGATGAAATCATTCAATTCCTTGCAATTGTATGTTGTGAAACATTGTTCTTTAGCTGTTGGACTATTTGCACATGCAGTTGTTCACAAAGTGGTGAACCTCACTCCATATTTGCTGTGAATAACTGAGACCTTTGTGAATGCTCCTTTTACACCCGCTCATGAACCTGTTCACCTGTGAAATGTTCCAAACAGGTCTTTTTATTTCTTTGGCATTCCTCAACTTTCCCAATCTTCTAGTGGCCCATCCCAGCTTTTTTTGAAGGCATCAAATTCAACATGAGAGTATATTTGCAAAAGAAAAGTGACACTCATCCAGTTTGAATATGAATATTCTGTCTTTGTGGTACATTCAATTGAATATAGCTTTTAAGGGATTTGCAAATCACTCTGCTTTTATTTACATTTTCCACAACGTCCAAACTTCTTTGGAATTGGGGTTTGTAGTTGAATTGATTGTTGGTTGTAGTTGGTCAGAAGCACACACATTAAGAAAGTATTTTACATCCATGTTGCTGGCATTCGGCAGAATCCTTGCATCTCCATCCCTTTTCGGGGACCCCAAAAAAAAACAGCATGGTTTTTGAGACATTAATATTGCCTTTTCAAAGACAGCAAGCTATTTCAAACTCACTAATGTGTAAAAATGACAGAATCACATTGTCCAAATTTTGATATATGATGTCATCCCGACAAGGACGATATGCAAATCACCAAGAGCAGTATCAAATGTACCTTTCCAACCCCCATAGCAAGGTCCATGTTGACCACAAACACCATTTTGTACATGAGGTCCCCATCGGCCTCCTGTCGAGGACACACACACGAGACACTGAGATTTGGCTATGGACAAACTCATTCGGTCAATGAGCCAATGTATACCTGTTGAGACTAAGCCTAGGTTAAGGGCACCTCATTCTCCAGTTTGTTGAAGTAGTACATGGCCGCCTCCTCAGCAGACACATTCCCAGTATGCAGGAGCGCCTAGAAATGAGGAGAGAGAAAAAAATAATTACAATCACCGTATCGGCATTAAAAGCAATCACTGAACTGGGAATGTGGAAACAGAAAAGATCATCCATTGTAGTGCTGTCACAAACATTACGCGAGTAATCGCCATCTCCCGCAAATCCCAGTAACGACATTAACATCCTAATGGGTATAATAAACCCTAATTCCAAGACACCACCTGCATTAAAATGAGTGGAATGCATCAGGAAGGGCATCCGATCTCAAAAGTATCACAAACCTAGAATTACTGTCGCGACTACAAGACTGCCACTGTGGAAAAATGCACAGGCTGCAGTGTTAACCTCCGACCAATAGAGGGTACTAATACACTGAAAAAAATCGTGATTGGATTAGACAGCATACAATGGAGTTACTACATATGGCCTCTGTCAACGTCTGCGTGAAAGAAATACAATGAAGCCCGGAAATGCCTCCAGGGGAGGAAAAAAAAGTGTTGACCATTGTTTTAGGTTGACTTGGTCAACGCTTTCCCAGCCCTACACCAATGTGATGTCAACTATCTTTGATAACATATCAAAATGGATGAAAACTGTGACAAGTTTACCGTTATCCACTCACTGACCAATCAAGGCATAGTCCCTAGTGTTCTCAAGACCACACTATTCGAGACTTTGGAGAGACCAAGACCAAGCTTTTGAGACATAAACCACAGAAATCAAATGTAAAAAAAATTATCTAAAATAAAACGGTTAAAATATTATAAGACTGTCTGCAAATCTACTTGCAAAAATCTTACCGTATTTTCCACACTAAAAGGCGCACTGGATTATGAGGCGCATCTTCAATGAATGGCCTATTTTGTAATTTTTTTTTCATATATTGGACACACTGGTTGTAAAACACAATCTACAATGTATCCACTAGATAGAGCTACGATCAAGGAAATGCAAACAGAAGGATCAGATGTCAGTAAAATGTAGGAGACTGGACTGTCTCAGAAGTGTTTATTTATTCCTTTGTTATGTATTCACAAATGAGGAAATCACAAAATAAATTCTGTAGGGGGGGCTATAGAATTTATTTTGTGATTTCCTCGCTTGATTTTCTGTTTTGATGCATTATTTTCAATTTTCGTAGTTTCATTGAAGTAATCGTTAATTTACGTTTTTCGGAGGCCTCTCGAGTTGAATGGAAGAAGAGAAGGCTCAGAGATGGACAAAGACGTACCTGTATTTGTTGAGACTGTGAAAACCATTAATAAAGTGTGTGTTTTAAAAAACCAACACCACAGCTCTCCTTTTTTCAGATCTTCTACAAAAACTTGTTTAATAAAGCAGCGACACAGTTCACTGAACCAACAGCAAGTTATAGGGTTATAAGATTTATGGGAATCAAGGCCAAGATAAGACTTTTAAACGTAGTCTTGAGTTTTACAAGATCCCAAAAGTTAGGACAGCAAACGCGCACATAAGATGTGAAGTAAGTGTCTTGTTGTACCTGTTTAGCTGCCTCTTCTGGAATATCCAGATCCCGAAGTTGTTGAAAAAATACAGGGTTCACATCCTGGGAAATCGAGTCTGGGGGGCTTATTTGCCTCGATGGCTCCATAATTAACTGCAAACGAAGAAAAAAAAATCAAAACACTCAACACCAGGGTCAGTCTTCCCAAACATGTATTGAATATTGTTAACTCATTCACTCCCAAAGACGTTTTTAAACGTCTTTTCAGACTTGGTCCAGAATTGGCTGGTACTGAATGAGTTAAAAGGTTATGTAACACAGTGGCAAACATGATCCTGTCCCATCTTTTTTTTGGGGGGGGGATGTGTAAAATACCAAGTTAATAATTGTTTTCTAAAAACAATAAAGTTTCTCAATTTGAACTTTAAATATCTTGTCTTTGTAGTGTATTCCATTAAAGAGAGATTGAACATGATTTGCAAATTATTGAATTATGTTTTTATCTATGGTTAACACAAGGTCCCAACTTCATTAGAGGCTGAGCAGCACCCGCAGCGATGTCCCTCTTGTTTTTGTGAAAATTATTATTATTATTATTGTTATTATCCCCCTCAAAAATGAATCACAATTAAGGGGAACTACACATTCACGAAAACTCACCAGACATGCCATACTCATCGGACCCGGTGAAAATTTTGATACAGTAAATATTCCCATCCCCGGAATTCTATGAAAAGGAATATCCTTCACCCGGAACAAAAACCTATGCATTAACATTTTGACTACGATATTACATGTTACCGGAAGTTGCGTAAGCGGAAATTCCACTACCCGTAACCCGGATGGAGGCGAAATGCCGCGGGAGCTTAAATACACGCAACGCCCACCCGATGCGACGGAAAAGACAACGCTGAGACAAGTTTCACTTGCCGTTTTTCGATCATCAGATTCTAAATGAAGACGTGTAAGTGAGTTTTTATTGCCGTGCGTGTTACTGTAATTGTGAATGGATTTTAACTTTATTTACTTACGTCCTGTAGAACGCGGCACTAGCTTAAAAGCAGCACCCACTCGACACGACCGAAGAAACGTGTTCGCTTCGCCGTTTTCATTCATCAGATTCGAAACGAAGACGTGTAAGTGACATTTTATTGGCGTGCGTTTTACTGTAATTGCGAAAGTTTTTAACTTTATTCACTTACGTCGTGTAGATCATGGCATCGAAACGGAGAAGAACTGTAATGACTGGAGCGGAGCGAGTGAAATGCATCCACTTGAGCAAGGCTAGACACAAAGTTAAAAACATCCAGCAGACACTTGGAGTCGGAAAGACGCAAATCTACGAAACTTTAAAAAACAAGGCATCGATTCAACTCCTGATGACAAGCCACCATCCAGCAAGGAAGAAATGCAAATGGCAACACAAATCCTTCAGTATGCACAAGAATTACCAGACGTCAATCCATCGGTGATCAACGGGACAGTTACTTGCAACTAGCAAGAAAACTATGACACGCAGGCAAACATTGTCATAAACCAAAGAATG
>CAAKHF010007514.1:9540-26443 GCA_901007745.1 Hippocampus kuda
CACACGCGCGCGCTAACAAATGCATGCAAAGCTACACGGGGGAATTTACGCCATTGGATTAAGTGAACACGGTAGGGAGGGAAAAGGACAACAATGGCAGAACCTATGAAGTTGAACGCAGTCGTATACCTCTGGGGGAAAAAAATGCTTTTTTTGCTTTTTCTTTGGCTTTTGGGAGATGTTTGTTGTTGTTGTTGTTGTTTGAGGCCACCGTTAAACAGAGGAAAAATGTGCTGACAACTGGAAAATGGAAATGATTAAAATGTTGGACATTCAAGAATAAAAAGAATAATGCATGTTGACCCGAATCATTTCCCTGGTTTCATCAAAGGACAAGACGTCAGTTCTCTCTGTGTAGAATTTTTGGTGAGAAGTGCAAGTCTCGAAGACAGGAAAAAAAGACAAAAGGGACGGGCAGACGGCGGAAGAGCGACTGTTGAATGAGCTCCGCTCTGCCGATGCACGGGCCACGGCGACAAAGCCTGATTAGACCGTCCCCACAATGCGGGCCGCTTCCCCTTCATAACGACGGACCCTTTCCCGTCTGACCTGCTCACCTCTTGTCAGCGACAATCTGCGTCACATTGCACGGCAACGTCTTGACAGGGGCATCCCTAACTTGCTTCGTCGACCCCCCGGCCCTCCCTCCCGCCTCCCCTCCCTTCAAGTCACGCAACACTTCGACCTTGTCAGCTCAGAAGCTTCTCGTCTTGGCTTTTGTACAGCAGGTGACAAAAAAAATTAGGCTGTTTGCTGATTTATTTTGTGGTATGTGCGCCTTTTAGGGGTGTGGTCTCGTGAATGACATCGGCAGTTAGTTTGTGGTTGATCAATTTGCCCGTGTGTGAGCATCTTGGCGTGAGCAGTGGTCTATAGCAGCTCCTTGACGGCATTCTCATTTGGATATTTCTGTGTTTGACAGTTTGTCGAGTTCTACTCATGCCTGAAAGTGCATTTAATAACTAGGGCTCTCCTTGCCCACGTGCGAGGGCATCCCAATACCGTAACTGCTCCATTGGAAGAGGAAATATCATATTTCAAATGATGTGCTTTTGTTGACAACACCCTTGAGAGCAATGTTCTTTTATTGACAAATTTCAAATGATCTCAGAGTATTTCTGCATGTTGAGTGACAAACCCTGCAACATGAGTCTTATAACATGCATTCCTCACATTGTGTATGCCCACTAAAGAAGTAACTGAAATCATTAATTCATTACCTTGTGGGGTGATCAAGGCAAATTAATAATAATAATAATAATAATAAGCTTCTGTTTTTATTCCTTCTGTTTAAAAAAAAAAACAAAAAACAAAAAAGAGACCAAACAAAGGCTGGATATTTCTGCGCAAAACATTGAACTAATTGAGCTGTTAATTAAGCGAGTGCATCAGGGAGTTTAATTAATTGCGTTAGGGTGGGCTGTGCAAAAATTATGTGTAAACAGCCTGGCAATTTTGACAAGTCCTGTTCTGTAAATTGACATCGAGAAGAATTCATTGCCTTTGGATTGCAGCTGATGACCTACCCAAGGAAATATTTGTAACTTTCCATGCTAACAAGCAGATCTTCAATTTGTTGTCATCAGAAATGGGGAAAAAAAAGACTCGGCAGAAAACAACAGTTGGAGGAGGAAATTTGTGAGGCCGCCAAAGAAAGGGACATTTTTATGATGTTGCGTTACAACAAAATTGGTGATCACATCTTTGCCCTGGCTAACAGATAGAGGACATAAAGTGGTTAACTGTTTTTGGTACTACTGTACAACAGTTAAGTGCTGCATTTTTTTTTTACTTAATATTAAAACATTTTTATGTATTTTCATCCAGAAAAACACTTGTAAGTCGAAACCAAAGCATTGAATTGTCACAGTTAATGATGCGCCTTCTGGTGTGCCAGCATTAACCTCTGGGAGGCAGTAAAATGCAGTCATGCAGACGCAAATGAAAAACAATGCTAATTTTTCTTCTACGACTAACTATAAGTGACTCGGGAAGACTCTGTAATTAGTCTTTTTTTTGTAGAGGATAAAGAATATATGCTTGTGAAATTGTTTGTCTCAATGTGTTCCGCCACCGTTTGTGTTCAAATACTCGGTGCTTCTAAAACCCTGACTAAACCGCGAGCATGACGTTTGTATCGTTTGTTCGGATTGAGCTAAGTGGACGACCCAAAGCAAAGTGATTGGGTTTGTTGTATGTCTGATGGTCGACTTCAACTGGAAGTGCAATTAAACGGCTTAAAGCTTCTTTTGAGGATTTGTTCAATATTTTCCAAACCGCTGCTTCTAGTGATGTTGAATCGAGCTTGCTGCGAGTGAACCACGCTTACCTCGCAAGTCAAAGCATAAAAAAAAAATAAAAATAAAAATCAGCCGGAAAACTTCTAAGTCGAGCCACTCATATCTCGAGGTAACATTGACGGCTAGTGCGTTGACTTTTAAAGGGCAGTCATATCATACGGCTTTGATACGATACATTTACGAAGCGTTATCCGTTTTCCCTGAAATCCACTTTTTTTTTTTACACGGTCACCTGCCGCCCCCCGTGAAGACGACAAAACTGAGATTCCTCGGGTTTTTCCCCGTCCTCTCGTGCGGTTTGATGCGACTTTGGCAGATGGTTCCCGCTGCGATCAAATCCTGCCAGAAAATAGCAAGGCCGTCTCCGAAGTAAACAATTAAACTGCTTTTCCAGTTAAACTCGATTTAATTAGCTTTTCTTACTCGCATCCCACATTCCATCTGGTGTAGCGAAAGCTTCTTGTAGGGAGAGTGCAGCGCTGTTCTTTTTTTTTTTGTTCTCCCCCTTCTGTGCTGTCTTTTATTTTCACTAGCTGGTTTGAAGTCAGCCTTTGTCTGGCGTTGGGGTGACGATAGGGGATCGGGGGGGGGGTGTACGGTTGGTGTTATTGTCTCCATATTAAGTGAGGTTCCGTGCGGGCTTGGGCAGCATCTTGACTTCCCTAAGCTGCAGAGCAGCTGAGGTTAAGTGGTCTCCTCGCTCACGGCGCCCATCTTCTTCTTCTCTGTGACAGCTGGGGACCAGACCGTTGCCATAGATACCCTCTCCGCCCACCGGTCAACCGCTCATTTATTTGAAATCGACACGCAACGTGCCGCACGTTAGCTCATAGCGACCGTTTGGCAAAAGTCTTGGCAAAAAGTGGGCAAAAATGAAACGGCGTGAGTCATTCTAATTCAGTTCTTTGCTCAGCCTCGTAGGTTTAATTGGTATTTATCGAAAGCAATCATGAAAAATAGAAAGGCAGTTTTTGGATCAGTAAAACTAAATTTGAGTTAGTGTAGTTGACTGGTTTCCTGTTTCTTTTTTTTTTTTTTTTTCCCAAATTGCTTGACTCCTCACTGGCGGCAGAAGGAACCCGAGAGATAAGCCAGTGATCAGGAAAATCATTTCAAATGAAATTTTCCAATCACACACACCACAGGGCAATGTTTTGTGTGCTAGGTTGTAAAAAAAAAAAAAAAAAGAAAAGAAAAGACACCGTTACATCTATTACCACTTGCACAGAATTTTACCATGTGCACAACAGCCGTTTCACAATGTCATTTTTGGTATGGTATTTCCATGCCTTTTATTAGAAACAAACAAAAAAAAAAACGTTTGAAGATAATTTAAGGTGATCCCATGAAGAATGGAAACAATGTGAAGGTTGGTTAACTAGAAATCATACTGTAATATATATATCAAGGTCAAATATATGTCATATGTCATCTAAATTTGACACATTACATACAAAACTGTTCTTAACCGTGTCAAATTCGAACAACAAAAAAAATTATTCTAAAAAATGGGTTCCATTCTCATTGGAAAACGCATATAAAGCCAGAATTAAGTAGCACAGTGGTACCTCTACTCACAAACGTCTCTTCATATGAAATTTTCAAGTTATGAAACGTATCAACAGGAAAATATTGCCTCTTGTTGCGAAAGAAATTTCAAGATACGAAAGGTAAAAATACAGTCTGGGCTGCTAATCGCGGTTCCGAGTTTCCTTCACGCAACATACTTATAGCTGCTTTGCCATTGGCTATTACCGAGCATCATCCTGGCATCCCATTGGCTAAGAGGGACCTCCACCGTAAGCCGACAAAAGCAAACGTCCTTGGATCAGTTCTTGACAAAACGGCAGGCAAAAACCATTTCTGAGAGAGAACATGAACTAAAAAAGGCAAAAAACGATGAGGACGCAGTTAAAAGTTAAATGACTATCATTTTTATTCGTTACTCAATTTTTTGTTTTTTTTACATTATGCAGAACTCTCATTTATTGTGCAATAATCTGATTGTAACATGTACTTGTGACATATTTTGATGCATTTTTAAGCTTTAGAAAACATGTCTGAATTTTTGGGGGTGGGGGGGGGGGCTTGGAACGGATTAGGGCATTTACATGGAAAACGCGTCCTTACTTACAAACTTTTCCAGTTAAGAAATTTTTTCCAGAACCAAGTAATTTTGTAAGTAGAGAAACCACTGTATATAAGTCTCTGTTTTTGTTTTCAGCAGTTATCTTCAACTACGCATGTTGTATTTCGAAACACATCCCGGAATTCACTTTACAGGGCCTTTAACTGACCCATGCCATCATTACCAGCGTTTTTGTCGCATTAACCTTTAGGAGCATTTAAAAAAAAAAAAACAACAACAAAAAAAACGCGGCACAAAACAATGGGGAGGAAACCGTCCGGGACCCCTGACCAAGAGGCTGAAATTAGAGGACATTTGTTCCACAATATTGCCGCCTCCTGCTTTTTCTCAGGCTTGTGCTTTTTGCACAGAAGGCACAGGCAGATATTTGGGCAGCAGCCAAAGCCTTTTCCCTCTGTTAGCCGGCCACCCTGCTCGAGCTGCAGGTGCTGCGATGGACTCCCCACTGGTTCCTTGCGCAGCTCGGGACCTCACGGGCCGATGGAACAAATGCCGGTGGAGGGAAAATAAACTTATCTCATTCTGGATGACAACACGCCGCCTCGGGGCAATGTTGTGCGTGCAACCGCTTTTCAGAAACAAGTCTCGCAGAGAAGTGATCCAATTTTAGCATGCGCGCTATGACATCTCCATATATCAAGCTCCCGTCCGATAAATCTATACGCTGGCTGATTACAAGTTCAACCTAAATTGAGAAATGGGTTAAAAAAAAAAAGAAAATGGCCGTGCACTTTGGAGCCTTTGCTAGCTGGAGCTATTTTCCGTGGAAGGGAGCTCCTCTCGCTGACCCAGCCCTGACCCCCGGGGGTGAACCCCATCACGGAGAGGTGTTAGCGTGCCACCCGGCGTGATGGATCACCCCTCGGATCCCCGTAATCTAGCAATCACAGCCAATCACCAGTCCGCTCTCTGTTACTATAATGATCTGCAATGATTCAGGCCCACAGTATTCAGATGATGGATGGAGCGGGAGGATGTGGGGGTGGGGGTGGGAGGGGGCACTCACACGACGTCCAGAGAGATGGCGAGTCAGACCGCATAGAGACGGCGCTCGATGCCTATCGACGATGTCGACGGTTTGAATCGTTGCTTGCATCGTTATCATAATGAAGTGGAGGTATTTAACCCTGGTGAACACGAGTCTGATGGTGCCTTTAAAAATGATGTTGAAGGTGACACCCCCCACCCCTCAGCCTCCTCCTCACCCCAAAAGGATACGCCCACACACCGTCGAAGCATTTTGCCAGATGATATGCTAATTTCTATGACCTTATATTGAGCTGGGATACTCCCACATATATGGTCAAAGGAAGGGTGATGAACTCAGCAAGAAAGAGAGAGAGAGAGATTTTATTTGCATGTCTTTTTAGTTGAATTACATTGGGGGGGGGTTCATTTGCATGCAGACCGCTTTCAACTCAAAAAGACAATTTGTGATTGCGGAAGGAAACGGAAAACTTTTGAAAGCAGTTCTCGA
Source organism: Hippocampus kuda (assembly GCA_901007745.1). Taxonomy (NCBI): domain Eukaryota; kingdom Metazoa; phylum Chordata; class Actinopteri; order Syngnathiformes; family Syngnathidae; genus Hippocampus; species Hippocampus kuda. The sequence continues at coordinate 15,467 of CAAKHF010007514.1, forward strand.
GTGATTGTGTCCAACTTTAAGTCTCGATTACGCCAGTCTGCAAAAACGAAGGATGTGCAGGTGCTCCGATGCGTCATTTTGAACTTGACGATATTTGACCCTTTTAGTGACGGCGGTTGCTACAGTGGACGGCTTATCATGTTGGCAGGTTATGGCGACCAGTGACGAGACCTTATGCCAAATGATTCATTTTCAGACCCCTTAAAAGCCCAGACTAGAATACAGCAGTACCTCCGTTTTCACGTTAATGGACTACGCACTTGGACCGGGTCCTTGATTTACTTCCGATCTCGCCAGTGCTGGTCAACTCAAATTTTTTTCCACATAATTCAAAAATGAGTCAAATAAATCATCTTTTTTTCATCAATCTCAAGGTACTACCATTTTATTCTGTCCCGCCTTCTGTCGTCGACAGAAATTGACATTACTGCCTTCTGGGTCCGCTGTGACCTGGGTTTGGTCACATGGTCGCTTGCAATGCGAGCCCGAGGGAATTTTTGCATCCATGTGTTTTGAAAATTGCAAAGACCATTTTTTTTTTTTTTTTTGCCTTGAGTTGTGCCTTACACAAAACTGTGGAAAATAATTTTGCAACTACGACGACTCAGAATCAGTAACTTACCAGAAACTTCTCGGCCATTCACTGGCGAGATCAGAATTACATCACTGACCTTGTACCGTCGTCCATTTATCTGTTTCGTAACAATCATTTTTCATGAAAGGCATATTGTAATTTTTTATTTATTTTTAATTCTGACGAATGCAGTTAGCATCGGACATTGACTAACAAGTGACACGGATTGTCTGACTAATTGAAATGAAGGCAATTGTTGTCAGCCTAAGTCTTTCAGATGCAGAGGCTGAAGTTTTTGCACACCCCGAGTAGAATTTGTCAAGACTTTCATCAGCCTTGTATCATCGGAGGCCAGCTGTGTACTGTATCTCGGTAATGCATGCGGCGTGTGTGTGTCAGGCCTTGGATTTGGGGCGAGGCTGTCACGAGCTCACATGAGCGCACGCATCACGGAGCAGGGCTACTCACCCAGACCCCACCCCAAAAAAACCCGGTCCCCCCCGGTGCGGGGGAATTACTCGGTCTCTCCCAGCTCCTGGTAACCCCTTCATTATCCACACACCAATGAGTCCAGATCCGATTCAGCCTTTCTTGCTTGGGGGGGTGGCGGGTGTGGAAATTGGGAGTCAGCGGCTTGTCGTCTATGCATGTGAACAATACCTAAAAAAAAAAAAACATGTTCGAATGCAGAAGTCCTTTTTTTATTGAGCGTCTCCGCTCCCTAGCGGGCCGATTTGAAGATCTATTTGATTCTCTCCTTGTACTGCGCGATCTAGCGCAATTGTGCTCTTCCTTCCATCACCTTTCCTGCAACATCCTCCATTACACTTTTGAAAATTAACCTCCTAATAGACCTCATCTGTCCGGAGAGAGCCCATTAACCAAAAGCCCTGCCTGCGCCACGAAAAGGGCCCGCGGACCCCGCCCACCGTGGACCTTTCCCCTTTTGTTGGCCGTCAAACTGAACTGCCGCAGAAAAAAATAATAATAAAAAAATAAAAAAATCCAAAAGTGCAGAAATGCGGAGGGGCCCACAATGATTTCATTATGCATCGTAATTACCTACTGGCCTTTTCTGATTTACAGAATTAGCCGGCTTTAATTGCTTTTATCACCTGGGCTTTGTGAGCGCAGCAACCGGGCCATGATTCGTTTTAAATGAGCTGCCACCAGATCGGGTCGGATTCTCTTCACCTACAGCACCTTTTGCCCACGGCACTGGATTTAACCGTCTTGCAAATGAAATCAACAGTGTCAGCCCCCGAAGCTCTCTGAAGATTTTCTTTTTTTTTTTTGCTGGCCACCAACGGGAAGCAGCTGTTAAAAAAGGGCTTCCTAAAGTCCCTCAGGAGGTGGCGGCAGCCTTGGGACTCGGAGGCCCCTCTTCGGTGTTACCGAAGCAATCAGCATATTCCCGTATTAGAGGAGAAAAGGCGTGACAGTGTTTTGCGGGACGTCAGGGCGTATCATTAAAAGGCATATTTTAATTAGACACATGCTAGTTCGTTACACCAAATGGATTAACATTGCTTGTCATGGGGGTGGAGAGATGTTGAACATTTTCGTCCGCTGGGAAACAAACGGTCTCCGTTTAACAAGACGTCTTAAGTTGAAATCTTTAGATCTTGTTAAACCCCCCGGATTTGGGTTGGCACTTGAAGAGGCGGTGCGGTAATGTATTCAAAAGTAAAATGCGGCGGAAAGAAGACTTTATTCATCGGAATAGGAATCATTTTCCATTAACAAGTGACAAACTTGGAGCGCGGTGCGGCGGCGGTGAACTCAACTGAAGTTACGTCACAACAATAATAATAATAATAATAATAATGCATTTTGCACAAAGCTCACGGCAAAACAAGCGGCAGTCTTGGCGGATCATGAGCGAGTTGGAATTTGCTGTCAAATTTCAGATTTAAAAAAAAAATCATTTAAAAATGCTTTTAACACATAGAAAGTCTGTGACTTGCTAAAAATGCTAAAAAAACATGCAAAAAAAAAAAAAGTAGAATGCCACTGATGGGCCAACAAAGACCAAATTGTCACCCTCGTAAAATATATATTTTTCCAGTTTCCTTCAGAAAACACAAAAAAACTGAACAAAATACTCATGATACTCTGTCGAAAAAATTTCAATTCAGGGATAGAGTTGAACGATCTGTTTCACTGATGGTGTCAAAGTCAAGGCCTGGGGGCCGGATCTGGCCCGCCACATCATTGTATGTGGCCCACCAAAGCGAATCAAACATGGCAACTTCCATGATGCTTGCTAAATAAAATATGTACCAAAATGTTCAAATTTTGATATGTAATAAATAAGAGAGACATTGTAAGCTATTTCCCAGATTGGAAAAAAAAAAATCAAATTACAAAAATGTTGGTTGGGTCTTTTGGGGGAGTCGATAAATGACATTTCCAGTCATTTCAATGTTGTGAGAGATGATTCCGGATCTGTCTCAGGGCACCGTTGCATTCTTTCACAAACGCATACCTTTTCCTCCCTCCATTAAAAGTTTTCTTTGGGAAGGTTTGGAAGTTTGAAAAGCAAGTTCATTTTTTTTTTCTGACTGTGGCGAGTCGAGGTTCTGCATGACTGTTTGGATCAAAGAGCGCTTATCTCACCTATTGAGCTGTTCGCACCTTCTTGTCTTCTCTCATTATGAGGTGGACAAGTGGAATTTCCCTCCCGTTTTTCCGAATCCAATCTATGGGCCAACTGCTAATGAAGCGGAATGCAAAAAAGACCCCCCCCAAAAAATCGAGAGAGAGAGAGAGACTGAATGGGTGGCTTAAATAGATAAATAAATGAAGGCAATAAAAACGTGCATCCCTTGACTGTCATCGAAGCCCGCGGAATTGATTTTTCCGCCTATTACGGCAAGAGAGAAGGGCTGAGAAAGCCAGAGGTTGGACTAAATTACATTCACTTGGTGTGTGCAGTCAGCAATCAGTCAGCAATTTCAACTGGTGGCGATGTAAGCACATATTCATACAAATTGACTTTGGCTTTTTTTTCCCCCTCCGGTGAATAAAAGAATCCCCAATCTCGCGGCTCACTTCTACATACATTTAGACAACTTGTTTCTCATGCGTACATGAATAACCGCTAGAGAAAGGCGGCGCTCCAGGCAGTCGCGGCGAGGTATCTCGGGAATATGACGGGATAGTTATTGACACATAACCCCTTACCTCCCGACCCCCGTGGCGTTTTCACACGCACCTGCCGGGCTAACAACACCCCTGCCTGGATAAGAGGATTTGCAGTTCAATAGGAGTTACAGAATATAAGCCTGAACTCTTGAGCGGAATTCTATGCTTGTAATGTTGGCACTGAGGAACAAGATTAATTTGAGGATATACAGTAGAGTCCTAAATTCTGAGTGCAGGACGCTGGTGGGTGACCTCAGGTTTCAAAACAAAGAATTCCCATAGTTGAGCAATTCAGTTCTGGGATCCACGGTTGACATCCTTAAATCTGAAGCTGCACTCATAATGTAGCCTGATCTTGTTTTTTGTTTTTAGCTACTTGCATCTGCTACTAAAGGCCCGCCGCAAAAATCTTCCGGCATGCTGCAATGGAAAATAACGACAACTTTGTCGTGTGCCACTTCAAATATACCGTGCTGTATTTTTCTTTTTTTTTTTCTTTTTTTTTTTAAAGTATATTGGCAAGAACCATAAAAACACGGCGCAGTTGTCAAGAAAGTAGCAGACCGCCACAAAGACAGGAAATGGATGAGAATTAAAAAAAGACAGTTGATAGTTTGAAAGGCTGCTGGGAATGAATGGATGTCATGTGTCTGTTTTACTGAGAAAAAAAATAAAAATAAAATAAACCAAGTGTGTTGAACCCATTTTCATTGCGGGCCACATTTTAGAGACTAGTTTGTTCAACTATTGTTTAAGTTACTGTCATGAGGTGTTTGGCAACAAGAAAATGCTTACAATGTCTCTCTTATTTATTACATACGACAATTTGAAATTTTGCTACATATTTTAGCAAGCAGCATGGAAGTTGCCATGTTTGATTTGCTTGCGGGCCACATACAATGATGTGGTGGGCCAGACCTGGCCCCCGGGTCTTGACTTTGACACGTGATCTAAACTGTTTGAAGTCAGCACACTTGGCCTCTTATTTGTGTGACAGTCTTTTTTTTTTTTTGTGTGACCTCTTTTCACACCGAAGCTTTTCCATATTGCTTACAGAGTTTGAGGTACTTGCCGCCGTTTTATCTTCACTTCAGTTGAAGAACCAAATGGAACCTTTTCCCTCCGGCCCGAGCCATCCCTTTTAAGGGTGTCATCGCTCGCTCCGTCTGCACACGCGCACGCTGCCCTACTTTGCCAGTTCTTGATTAAAACGTTGACTTTTTGCAAGGTAATAACCTGATTAATGTAATTGAATGTAAAAGGGCGTAGCTCAGCAGCGCCGCTGATCACCGGAGATGGATTAGGAGAGAAGGCTTTCAAATTGAATACAGTTCTCCCTCCTCAGCCTGTTAATTGTGCCGTTTACCACTACCTGAGTCAGTGACCACTGCTATTTAGTTTCCCTAATGATGATGCACAGTCCGACCCAACCACAGATAATTAAAAAAGCCTTTCCCCGCATCCACCTCCCCATCTCTCCTCCCGTCTTGCCTTTCGGATTCTTCATTGACAAGCCACACGGAGGCGAGGTATTGAGCTGTCCGCTTAGCTGGACGCGGGCCGCACGAATCCGTGGTCCTTTTGATTGGTGCGGCGTGTGCTCGCTGTGAATTTTTTTTTTTTGGGGGGGGCATTTCGCTTTCATCGACGCTTGGTTCAAGTCATTACGTTCATCAAAGAACAGAAACGCGCTGGTGCCGTGTGGACCCGTCTTACAAGTTGTTTGAGATACCAGCCGTCGTCGGGGCACTTTGCGACTTGCGTGGTGACTTAACCCTTTGAGAGACAGCAGTTACTCAAGTGGACAGCTATCTTTTTTTTTTTTTTCATGCCTAAAGACTAATAAGACCACTTGAGAAAAAAAAATCCTGATGTAGGTTGTTATTATTTGTGCATGGAAGGGTTCTACCCAACTCAACCCTGTAGTTTGGCAAATGATGAGCAAGTTTTCCAAAAGCGGCATGAAGCAAATTAATGACACTCCAAGTTGAAGTTTAATGTTCAGCGAAACATAAACAAGCACATAACTTTAGCCTTTAGTCGACTAGCTTAATGCTAACGCCAATACGTGGAAAGTAACCCGTCAAGCAACTGATATTTGGAACATAAATGACGCAGCAACAGATTTAGACATTTAGTGTAACAGCAGTCATGGTCATCTATTCTTTATCCTCTAGGAGGAGCTGAAAGGTGCCGAGACTTGTATCATGAAAAATGTATCCATCCATTCATTCTCTGAATTGCGGGTGTGCTGGAGCCAATCCCAGCTGACTTCGGGAAGTAGGCGGGGGTACACCCTGAACTGGTCGCCATCCGACCGCAGGGACAAACAGTCTTTCACACTCAATCACATGTCCGTTTTAATTCGAGCAACATGTTGCTTGAAATCAAATGTGGGCTGCGATGTGATCATCAATGAAATTTCAACAAATCTCAAATATTTATTGTCTTGATGGTCACTATTATTTTTATTTTGAAGGTTATATTAACGACTATAAATAATGAATATTAAATAGGGCAAGATGTGAATGCAGCATTAGAAAAAAAAACATTTCTTACTTGTCCTAATTAATAACCAGATTGCATTTCTTTTTTTTTGTGTGTGTGATTGTGACTTAGCACGCCGTCGACGCGATCAAATTAAGAGCGTTCTATTTAAATGCACCCTGCCTGGCGTCTCTGTATGAGGCGCACTTTTAAACGCTCTAGTTGGTGACGAGTTTTTGTGAATTTCCACCGCCTGCAGTCTCGAGCAAGTGCTGAAATAATTAGGAGGGAGAGGAAGAAAAAAAAAATCTTTGAACTTCCTTACACCATAGCAGAGCAAAAAAAAAAATAAAATAATAAAGGGAATGTGTGAGACAAAGGAAAGAGACCCCCACGGTGCCTGGGTCTCTGCTTCCTGTCATGAGTATTCCTTTGGGGGTTTCATATGACAAAACGCAGAAAGTTCTTTAGTCCCCGTGCCTGTCACGATACACCCTCATAACCGCAGCTGTGTTTGTGTGCATGCACGTGTGCCTCTGTGTGTGTGTGTGTGTGTGTATATATGTGTGTGTTTGCACTGGCATGTTGTCTTGCTGTCGTCTCTGTCAGCTCGTAGCATGGCACCTGCTCTCATGTTTCTAATTAGTCTCATTGAATTAATTATATTCTGCAGCACATCTCCTCGCAACTCGCGCGCTCGCCTCCGCAGCAGGATCGCTCACAGTCCGACTCGTTTTTTTTTTTCAATTCCATATTTCTCTTTTTTTTTAAATTGTTATTGGACTTTGCATGAGGAAGTCAGGGAGTTGCTACGCTAGCTATTAATTGGGACAAATATCTGGGGACTTCCGACAATGAGTACTTTCTTGACTACAGTGAAACTCCTCTACAACGAAATCATGTTTGGGAACGTTCAAATTAAGACAATGAAAAATATGACTCACCTTCGCCGCATGTTATGCAGAGTCGGCTTAGTGCGTGGGAATCTACCGTTGAGATGAATCCGTATTTTAAGTAGGACTCCTGATACTGTCAATTAAAGCCTTTTTTGAAAGTCTAAGGCTCCTCTTCTATCTCCTGGTTGGGCCTTTTCCCTTCCCAAAGAAACTTTCAAAAGACGTTTATTTTTTTGTTTTTTTTACTCATTTTGCTAGCTCCCGAGTTTCATTTTAGCGGTAACCTATCACATGACCGAAAAGAGCGCCTTGATCTGCGTCAAGAGTGACATACTGTCGCCGAACGCAACAGAGAATCTGGTAATTTTTCAAAATAAAACATCGCTCAGATCCGGAAATAAATAAAACTGAAGTAATTTAAGTTATCTATTCTTATCATCAGGTTACACCGTGCATGAAAGGGTTAAGGCAGATGTTTTTTTTTCCAGAAAACGTTGCATTTCACAAGCTTTTAGGTGTTTTAGGTGTTGGACCTTCCCAGGTACAGGTTGCATGTTGCTAAGAGGCGAGCGGCTGATTTGCCGACAGCCTCACTTCAGTAAGCCGCAGGAAAGACAAGTGGAGTTTGAAGCGTGGTGAGTAAACAGAAATCAGGAGAGCACTTTACCAGTGACAGGCGGCCTAAGCACCTCTTTCTTCTCTGTTAGCTTTTGTATTCCATTTGTCAAGTTCACTTGGCCGCTGTGCCACGGTTGTCTATTTGGTCCGTCGTCGGTGCCTGCGCGTAGCTTTGCGGGTAAATGGAGAGAAATGAAGGAGAAAAGAATTGGCTTGATTTGCGTCGGTGTAAATGAATCGCAATTTCTCCTCGCCAAAATGTACGGAAGCCTAAAATGAGAACAACCTTGATAGGATTGACTTGAAGTACGCTTACAGTCTTGCGAGATCCGAGACTAGAAATGCTCGAACAAAGGTCAGAATGCTTTGAATCGTGGTGTGCGATCTGGTACCAAGTCAATCAAGGTCCAGTATCGCCGATACACTACTTTTCGCTTTTCAAAAAATAAATGAGACACATGATAGAATCGCCTTGAACTGCTTTTGCTAGGTTTCCTTTTTTTAATTTTTTAAAATAGTGATAACATGATAAGCTGTCCACTTTAGAAATGAAAGTATATTATCACGACTTCACTTTGATGCCACGGCCCACCACAAACATTCGACTAAAAAACAGTTTTGATGACCTGCTGGGCAAGCAGGTGACATTAAGGAGGGTGCATCCAAGGTACAAGAACCTAGCGATGAACGTCAGTGGAAACTGCGTTGAATTTCACTTCCTGATGTCAGAGGCCAGTCACGGGCAGCCTCCCAGCTGCTCCTCATCCCGTATTTTATTTTATTTTTCCACCAGAGGATCGCGGGCTCAAAGAAAAGACAGCATAAATAATTCACACACCTTGATGAACACCGCCAAGCAGCGCCACAAAAGGCGAGCTCCAAAGTTTTGGCAAAGGCTGCGGCGCGGAGGGCTGATAGTGTTTCTCAGCATCGAGCGCTTGTACGTTGGCCATATGGACTTCATAATCACCCGCGGGATGATTCAACAGATTCTTGATCTGGAGCCCAAAATCACACGACACCTTAATTAGCTTGGTGTTGATATCGCCCTTCACGCCGCCAGTTTGTTGCCACCGGGACGACAGCCCGAGGCCGGCAGTTAAATTGTTAAATTTGGTCCCTACGATATGTAAATCAATTTCACTTGAGATCCTGAGGAGGAAAGATGAATTATCTTTTGGCTATTTGCTCAATTACTGCAGCCATCATGGCGCTATTACCCCCACCAAGACGGTTTTAGGGTTGATTCATATGTCATGTGCCAAGTCACCTGTGTAATGCCGAAGAGGTCTCATCGAACACATTTTGCGGCAATTGTGATTGGTTATCGTCAAATACACCAAAGAAAAGCATCACATCATTTTTAGATAAAAATGAACAGGCTTTCCAGAACACAAAATGAGCATTTCAGAATTTTTTTTGGTTTAGTTTGCAGCTATATGGACACCAACATGACATTAGCTACGGGACGGTAAGCTAAAGCAGTGTACATGCATTGCGATTATTATTATTTTATGATTTAAAAAATAATAATTTTTTTAACATATATAATTTTCTTTGTAGCAGAAAAGGAAAAAGGTCGGCCAACTACTGTGGAAATATCAGTTGATAAATTTTAATCATTCCATGAGTCTCTTCTTGAATCACAAAGGTTGTAAACGGAGGTAGGGTTTCCCATTAAAATGAATAGAAACTTCTTTGATACGTTCCAGCCACAGAACAAAGTTAGATTTGCCTTATTTGTGTTACTGCGTGGTTCAAAAGGAATACTGTCAATATGAATACATTTATTGTTTAAAACAAACAAAAAAAAAACAGATCACGAAGCCTCGCAAACACAATCACTAGTTGGGACTGGGGTGCCACAGGGCTCTTTTTTTTTTTAATATTCATTTTTATTTACGGTACTTATTTTTAAACTTTTTCCTGTGCTTTGTTCACTTAACGTTAAGCATCCTGGGTTTTGAGAAAATTATGTTCTTGTTTTTACAATAGCACACAACCATACTGTTCAACAACTTTTCAAACATGAACACCATTCTCAAATATTTATATATATATATATATATATATATATATATATATATATATATATATATATATATATATATATATATATATATATATATATATATATATATATATATATATATCTTTTAAAGTAGAATTACAATTAGGATTCCGAACAGCACTCGCGGTTTTCAGGTTCTTTCGGGTCACACTCAACACATTGCACACCACAAGATAATCAGTCAGGATAATCTTTCAGTCCGGCATTTTCCCGACTATGATCGAAATGCGTTTCCATCATTATGCGGCTACCCCGCTAAAAGGAATGTTTTCAAATGCTCATCCCTAATCTCGGTGAAATAATGAAACCTCAGTGGTCATTCAGCCCCCGGCGGCGGTCCGCCCGCGCCCTACCGGCTTGCCGTCCGAGTTTGGACCTGTCTTTATATCCATTGCCACACCGTTCCAAGTAAGGTGTAAATAATTGCCGTCCTCCTCGGGGAGACGTAGCTTTCGTCAAGCGGCGAGTTGAAGAGGTCAGACGTGTTCTGCATGCCGCCACTACGGCGCTTTATTAGCATCCCAACGACATATTCAGGAAATAATTACCTGGCTGCGGCACGCATGAATACTGTATTTGCGAGGAGAGGCAAGGTTGGCTGGATATGGGCTTTGTCTCCATTAACCTGGAGCACGGTGTTAAAGGATCTGTTTGTGGAGAGAAAATGACAGCGAGTCGGGCTGACGGCGCCGGACTGAGACAGTTAAAGGCCCCTCGCTGCATAAGATAATTAATAAATAAAATACCAGGGGAGGCCCTGCCATGCCTTCGTCTATGACAGGGGCTGTCTCCAGTGCGCTAAAGCATTAAATGACCAATTTCTGTCAGACTAACTTCCAGCACGCTCTCGCTCCCCGTCTCTTTCTCGCTCGCTCTTTCCCTCTCTCTCTCCTTTTCTGCTTCGCCCTCTCGTTCTCCATGGCGCTCTCCAGCCCTCTCACCCCGTTCCTGCCTTTTTTTTTTTTTTTCCTTTTCCCCAGCTTCCTCGTTTTGTGAAGTGGGGCTACTTTGCTTTCTTTGCACCGAGTTTTTCAGCGACTGATGGCTCTAGTTCATTTCTGCTGAATTAATTGGTCCCTGAATGAATTCTGTTGACAGGGCAATTCATCATGTGTTTGGCCTGACAGTGACTGGGTGTTGGGTGGGTGCGGGAGGGGGATGGGGGGGGGGGGAGGGGGGGGGGG
>CAAKHF010007518.1:0-10746 GCA_901007745.1 Hippocampus kuda
AGTGGTGTTTTTGGGGGGGGGGGGGGGGGGGGGGGGGGGGCGTCTTGGAAGTTGTCAGATGGTCTGCTGAGTTGCCATGCCAAGCACGCGCAAACTCCCGTTGGCATTCTGACCTCAAAATCTCAACCTGTGCCAAGGTTCTACTTTCTTCTGATGACTTGCTTTTTTTTTGGGGGGGGGGGGTTGGAAAGACTCAGAACTGAGGTTGAGCTCTGAAGCCTTTCAAACATTTTTTTTGTTCTTCCCCCAGCGGCACTTGCAAATCAACCGACAGCAATCGTTGACTCTCGCCGATGTCGTTTGACTTAATTTGAACGGATGCGTGGCTTCATTTGCCCGACGTTGATTGCAAACTCTCCCCCGCTTGATGTTTATGCCCGATGACATCATCGCCCTCGCCCGGGACCGCCGCCAGTTTGTGTGATTTAGTTTCCTCGTAAACGACGGGACTATTTTTACGGCGTTCTGCGGAGCCCTGAATGAACACGCCGGGCTTTGAGCGAGGGAGTCAAACCCGGACTCCCCCCCCCCCCATCCGACCAGGCTTTTAAAGCCTTTTCAAATACAACATGTCAGCAAAAGTATTGGGACACAAGGCACCTATCGGTTGACGGGACAGGCGCGCATCCGGTTGTTAATTCTTTCGTTCTAAAGGACTCTCCGGCTGGGATCCGGCGTGTAAAATGGATTGTGTTTAACAAATTGGCCGTGACCTTTCAACCACCAGAGGGAGGAAGGAGGAGGGTGGGAAGGGGGGGGCCTTTTTCACGGGTCCTCCCACTTTGAAAGGGCCTTTTTCCACGGCGTGGGGGGGATTCTTTTTGCATGGGAGGTGAACGTATGGTGGAAACACGGCCACTGTGAAATTAACACCCGATCGCGCTTCACATTCCCAAATTGTACGTTTGTGCCACACACACTGAAATGACTTTGGAGATCTCATCCGATTTCATGGCCAATCACACTTTGGGAGAGTGCAAGACCTCCACCAAGGCGCAACTTCCGAATACAGACACTCCTCCTCTCATCCGCTTGCTTTCTATTGGACAACATTCATATGCTTTTTTTTTAAACAACTAAATAAATTCATACATTTTAATTGTGTTAAATACTTCATTATGTTTTTAGATGTCTGCTTTTTAATTAATTTTGGTATTTTTTTAAATCCCCAATTTTTGCTGTGTTTGCAAAAAAAAATTATCCGTTTATAATCCGTTTGGAGAAATTAAGCAAAATATATATTTTTTTAAATCCCTAAATCATGACATTTTGGCAAATGTAGAAAAAAAAAATCCACCAAATCGTGCCGTTTTTTTTAATCCGGATTTTGGTCGCAAAACTAAACATAACAGGTGGTTCTGCTTTTTGAGTTTGAAATTGCGGTAAATATAAATCAGTGAATATCAAATTTGTTCAATGTTTTCAAATGAGAACTTGTGGTAGGGGGGGCGGGGACGTGTAGCCACACATTTATCCAGATGTGAACCAAAACTGAACTGGCTCTTCTTTTTTTGGGGTTTGAAATGAAAAATGTCAAATAAATAAATAAATAAAAATTATGACAGCTATGTTTGTAAACGGGAAAGAAAATATGGATCCCCGCTGTTCTAACAATCTGCACCGAAACATAACCCAAAAAATTTGTGAAATTTAGATTTCCTAGACGCGACGTCTCTGTGGTGACGCAAATCGATGAAGTCGTAGTTAGCCTACAGTCTACGGACTGCTAGCATGATCCGCTAATGACGAATTGTTGTTGTTGCCGGCTCATTTAATGGGGCAGCAGGTGGAGCAGCGCTGAGACTCCTCCATCATTCACCTCCCGGCAATGCTGGCGCTCTCCCCGCATCGCCTCCTGCTTCATTTGCCCTTTTTAAGACATCAAACAAAACTGTGATTTTTATTTTTTTTCTTTCTTTGGCCTCGAGAGCTGACGTCGCAAGTGTATCGGAATGCAGTGGGAAAAGTTAAGCTCCTTCATATGATGCCCCCCCCCACTCTCCTCCTCCTCCTCCTCTTCATCTTCGGCCAGCTGCTGGTTCTTAAACAAGTGCCCGATGAGTTGAGGGCAACGTGCATCGCCTCCGAAAGCAGTGACCTCACGGTGGGGGCGGAGTGGGAGCAAATTTGGCTACATTGTGGTGAGCGGGGAGGTGAAATGTCAGCCGTCCCGCCCGCCGTACGCACACAAAGCAGTCAACCCCGCCCCCCCCCATCCAAGAATGGTGGGGACAATGATGGAACGAGCTGGCAGATTGAGAGAGTCTGCAGACAGTGGTACAATAGCGCCCGGCTCTCGCAAATGCATCATGGAGTCCGGCAGTCTATCGGCCTCACAAAAGTGTCACAAAGGCCCTCCCCCCACAGCAGATAAGAAGAAAAACTTCTGGGCCCCTCCCACCTCGCCAACCTTTTTTTGCCACCTTCCGAGCAGATGCTCAAAGCACGGAGGCGGCAGGCGCTGCGGAGCAAAAGTTTCAAGTCAGATTTACGATCAACCCTCGCGGGGAAATATTTGAAATCTATAATGTCAAAGTTATTGACCAAAGAATGTCCGGTGCTTGCTATTTTTAACAACTCCAATCATTGTTTCCAGACATATGACCACCGTCAACCATCCATCAGAAGAAAAGAGGATTAAAAAGTGGACCAGGTCAGCGGAGTTCAAAATGGAACCCCGGTTGGGATTGTGGCTGTACGTGACGCTCTGCGTGATGAGCATCCTGCCCCAAGGCCTGCTGGGTAATCACGCAGATGTCACGCCGAGGGTTCAGAGGGTCAAACGAGGTTGGGTGTGGAACCAGTTTTTCGTCCTGGAGGAGTATACCGGGCTGGACCCGCTTTATATCGGAAAGGTTGGTTCGACACAAACACACGCGTACACAAACACCTCCGAAAGTTCGTCGGTCCGCGATTGTAGACCGGCTGCCCCCGAGACAATTTTATTTTTTGTGATATTCGTACGAAGAAAACTGAGTTGACACAAGGGACCCGGATGACAAAGGGAGGACACAAAAACCAAAACAAAAACAAAAACGTAATCCTAGCACGAGCACTAGCAACATGTGCCAAGTCACCGACTTGTCATCCAATCACAAAGTCAAGTCGAAAACCACCGCGGCAGCATCTGGAAGTTTCCTCAAAATCTGCAGCTTTGATCCGAAAAAGCCCGCATGGAGAGTTCACGTCGAGTCAACGGACTGCGGCGGTGTTGCGGTATTAAGTGATCATCCCGTTGAAAGCCCCCTTTTTAAAAAAAAATGATTCAAACCCGCCTAATGAGCGTAGCGGGGGGGAGGATTCTGGAGGAAAAATCCACGATCGGTTAGCCGGCTAACGAGTCCTGGGGGCGGGGGGAAGCATCTTGGGAATTCACGAGAAAAAATAAATTTTCCACATTTGTGGACTAGCCTGGACCGGTCATTGGGAAAGACAATCTTAATCTGCTTCAATTTTAAGCGATCGCAGGTTTCGTCTCCACTTTTAAACAGATGTGGCCTTGAAAGAATTTTTTTTTCTCAAATATGTGAATTTTTGGTCAATTATTTTCCTGCCATCTTGACAAATATGACAAGTGCGACTTGGTGGAAAAAAATCTTTTCCCCTTGTTACTTCGGTTGATTAACGCACAAGATGGCCGCCAAGGGTCGCATTTAGCGGCGCTGTTTGACGACGGCGAGGTGCTTGACAAAGCCCCCGTGAGTGATTTCCCATGAAAAGGCTGCCATTTGCACTCCCCGGGGACCACAAAGGGGATTGTGATTGCGGCACACGGTCGTCCCTGGCAACAAAAGGGTGGTGATTCGCTTCTGATTCCGCGGTGATTAGCGAGTCGACGCGCAAATGCTGTTCTGCCGCCGGTCTCATCTTCGAGAGGTCAACATGTGCTTTTGTGCTTGCTTGACAAATGTCAAAATTAGCATTGATTGCAACGCTGATCCTCCCCTGCATTGTTTTTAATTAATAGAGTTTTGGAATTAGCCCCCCTGCGGGATCCAGAAAGGATTATCTCATCTTAAATGCAATGAGGAGTTGAGCCGGTTGGCTCTGTGACATGTTCGGATTCATTTATGATAAGAGCAGAATTTTTCCGAATTAAGCGGCGAGACCAAGATTGAGCCGCTGTTGTTTTGCGGCAGCTCCACTCGGACATGGACAAAGGCGACGGGTCCATCAAGTACATCCTGACGGGCGAAGGCGCCGGCACCACCTTCACCATCGATGACAGCACGGGCGACATTCACGCCATCCAGAGGCTGGACCGTGAGGTCAAGGCTCAGTACGTGCTGCGAGCTCAGGCCCGCAACCGCCTCACCGACAGGCCGCTCGAACCCGAGTCCGAGTTCATCGTCAAGATCCAAGACATCAACGACAACGAACCCAAGTTCCTGGACGGACCCTACCGAGCGTCGGTGCCGGAGATGTCCAAAATAGGTACAGTACGTTGTCATCCGTCATTCTGACATCGAATGGATCCCCATTTAATTGTTCTGCCTGTCACTATACGCTGCTGGCATTGATAAATGAAGAAAGTTAGTCAAGCCATAGCCTTGTCTAAAAATAAGTGTTTTGCCGCCATCTCCATACAATTTAAAATCTTTACCAGGAACGTCAGTGATTCAGCTGACCGCAACGGACGCAGACGACCCGACGTACGGCAACAGCGCCCGGGTGGTCTACAGCATCCTGGAGGGTCAGCCCTACTTCTCGGTGGACGCCAAGACCGGTACGCGAGGCCCGTTTGCTCCAGGCCAAGGGGAGAGTTTCTTTTTTGGCTTTTGGGGTTGGCCGTAACCTCGCGGTTGTCTCCTCAGGCGTGGTGCGGGTCTCGCTGGCCGACATGGATCGGGAGACCAGGGAGAACTACACGGTGGTCATCCAGGCCAAGGACATGGGCGGCCAGCTGGGCGGCCTCGCCGGAACTGCACGGGTAGACATCTCGCTTGGCGACGTGAACGACAACCCGCCCGTCTTTGATCAAAGTGAGACAACAAGCCACTCCTACTGTTCGTCCTCGGACAATTTGTGTCATTTGTCTGAGCGCTAATGTTTCAAATTAGGATTTTAAGAAAGGTTTTAAACAAGGGGTTAAGCCAGAATTTCAAATGTGGGTTTTCAAGCAGGGTTAGAGTTTTAAAGTATGGTCGAGTATTGAACCTGGGTTAGTATATCCATCAAGAGCCAGGATTTACACTAAATCAAAAAACAAACCTGTGCAACAATGGTTTTAAATACAACAGTACAGCATTGGAACCAAAAAAATTGGACTAAAAAGCAAAAAAATGTTATTTGGACTTCTTTTCAAAACAAATTCATTTAAAAGGAGCACTCTTACTATTGTTTTGTTGCGTTTTAATTTCACCCCATCGAGTTTGTTTTCCTCATTCGTCTTCCTGTGTGGGGGTTTGGTTCCCTCTGGCGGTGATTTATAGAATGACCGGTGCATCCTGTGCACAGGGTTGTACCAGATGAGCGTCCCCGAGTCGGCCTCGGTGGACTCCGAGGTGGGACGCATCTGGGCCAAGGACCGCGACGTGGGCGTCAATGCCGACATGACGTACAGTGTCATCGACGGCGACGGCAGAGAAACCTTCGGCGTCGTCACCGACCCCGGCAACAGATACGCCATCATCACCGTCAAGAAGGTAGGGCTCCGCTTTTGAGTTAGGGAGTCTCGGCAAAGTTTGGATTTTCCAGTTTCGGGTATCAAGTATGGTTTGGTTCGGGTTTCGGAGCATTCACAGTTGGGGTTTTAGATTTAGGTTTCAAGCCATGATTAAGGTTTCAAGCCTGTATTGAGGTTTCAAATGAGGGGTTGACACTGTTGTGACGTTTTTGTCCGACAGCCACTCGACTTCGAGACCAAGCGCAGTTACACGCTTAAGGTGGAAGGCGCAAACATGCACGTCGAGCCTGCCTCCTCCTCCTCGTCCCGCCATGACGTTCCAGCCTTGCACGACGTCACCATCGTGCACGTGAGCGTGGACGACGTGGACGAGCCGCCCGTGTTTGACGAGCCTGCTTACCTGGTGGACGTGGCCGAGGACGCTGAAGTGGGCACGCTGGTCAGGACTTTGGTCGCCAGGGATCCGGACAGCGACAACAACACTGTGAGGTGAGACGTCACGCCGCGGATGCGTCATCACTACGCGTGTGGCTCAAGAGGGTGACTTATCACGTGATTAGTCAGGAGTAATGCTGCTTACTTACCAACAGAGGTCGCCATTTCATCACGTCATCTCTACCGGTGATAAGCAATCTCCTCCTTTGTGTTATTCTCCTCCTCATCACTTCCTACTTTCAATATCCTCCGACTCCGCATCATTTTCCTGTTCCTCGTTTTTCTCTTCAGGTACTCCTTGGACCGTTCCAGTGACCCGGACAAGTTTTTCTACGTGGACATCACGTCTGGAGCGCTGATGACATTGCGTCCGCTGGACCGTGAGCAGCTGGGCTGGCACAACATCAGCGTGCTGGCCATGGAGATGAGTACGTGCAATGGGCGACACTTTTGCCTTTTAGCCAAAAATGCAGCATCATAATACAGTTTAAAGAGGTTTCAAGACATGATTAAGGATTAGGATTTTAAACAAGAGCGATACAATACCCAATATCAGTATCCCATCCCTAACTTCAGGTTTGAAAACAAAGGCTAGTGTTGAAGCTATGGTTAGGTTTTCAAAATAAGACACCTGATGGTTGTGCTCATGTTGTGCTTGTGGGGTTTTCCGTGTGTGTGTGTCAGATAATCCTTCTCAGCTGTCCAGCGTGGCCGTGTCCATCCGCGTGCAGGACGTGAACGACAATCCCCCCACGCTCAGCGACTCCCTGGAAGCGTTCGTCTGCAACGGCGCCAAGGCGGGACAGGTGGGTAACAAGTGCGCACGGGCCAATCACGTCACCCGCTGACGCTCTGTGCCGTCATAGCTGATCCAGGCGGTGACGGCCGTTGACCCCGACGACCCTCCCAGCGGACATCACTTCTCCTACGCATTAGCGCCACACGCTGCCAACAATCCCAATTTCACCCTGCGGGACAACCAAGGTCAACACTTCCACCAATGGAAAGATACATTAAACTTCACTGTCAATAAATGATCCGAATGTTCGTCAAAAAAGATAAATATTACAAAAAAGGGAACTAGAGAGATTGATGATAGACAGATAGTAACTCTCTCCTTGCATGCTTAGACAACACGGCGTGGATCGTGACGCGTCGCGGCGGCTGGTCCCAGCGTGAGCAGAGCATCTTCTACCTTCCCATCACGGTGACGGACGGCGAGGCGCCGGTACATATCAGCACCTCCACGCTGAGCGTGCGCGTTTGTGCCTGTGACCGCGACGGAAACGTCATGACCTGCAACCCCGAAGCTTATAGCCTTCCCGCCAGCCTCAGCAGGGCCGCGCTCATCGCCATCCTGTCCGCCATCTTTGTGCTCCTGGGTGAGTGATACACCACGATACACTAACAAACTAGCTAAAAATACTTTATTGAGCTCGCATTAGCTTTTGCGCTAATTGTGCTAACATTGCTATTTGCGTGATCATCAGCGATGATCCTGCTGATGCTGTCGCTGAGGACGCACCGCAAGAAGCCGTACCTGAGCGATGAGGAGGAGAACGTGCACGAGAACATCGTCCGCTACGACGACGAGGGCGGCGGCGAGGAGGACACGGAGGCTTTCGACATCGCCGCCATGTGGAACCCGTGCGAGGTGCACCCCCACGCGGCCGAGACACGGCAGGACATGTTTCCGGAGATCCAGACTTTGTCTCGCTACGTACCGATGGCTGACGCCGGCAGCAGCGGTGTTCACGGCTACGTCCTTTCCAAGCTGCTGGAGGCCGACGTGGACCCGTGCGCGCCGCCCTACGACTCCCTGCAGACGTACGCCTACGAGGGCGAGGGCTCGGTGGCGGAGTCGCTCAGTTCGCTGCAGTCGGTTGTGTCGAGCAGCGACCACGAGTACGACTACCTCACCGACTGGGGACCGCGCTTCAAGAAGCTGGCCGAGATGTACGGCGTGCTGGACGCTAACGGTCCTCCCATGTGGTAGCAACACACACGGCCTACAGGAACCTTCTGGAAAGAGCACAAAGCATCAAATGGATTGGATTCCGCTTAGACGGGCCTGATTTTAACCCCACAGTGGCTTTTGGAGAAGTTAGTTACATTGTTGAGTGTCTCTAATACAGTGACAACGCTCATGTCCTTCTAGAACCATCCAGAAAGAACGTAAAGACTGACAGCTTTTCCGCCTCAACGGGCCTGGTTCAGTGGATTCCGAGGTCAAGATGTACAGCATATTGGACGCTAGGAATACACACAGCCCTTCAGAGTCATCTGGAAAAAAAGCCAAAGCACCAGGAACCGACTGAATTACACCTCAACAGGCCTGATTTAACCATCCAGTGGTGCCTCGATGGGTGAGCTACATCATCAAGACTGTTGCAAAAAGTGGTCAATGCAGAGTATGCTGGAGAACTATCTGGAAAGAATGCAACATAGATTTGCCTCAACGGGCCTGGTTCTTTGCATTCCAATATCCAGCCTCGAGAGAATCGACATCAAGGCACTGGAAAAGAAGGTTGAATGAGTACTGACACTGCCACCGCCTCATCGGGTCTGGAGCTTAATTTATTAGTCTAAATATGTTGATGCTAACTGATTTTAGGGGGGGTTATAAAGTCTCGCTTAAAGGAGCTGGCCTAGATGAATGGCGTTCTGGACGACGAGGCATTTATAAACACGGACCCAATTCCGCCTCGACGGGCCTGGTTGTAACCCTTTAGTGGCTTCCACGTCCTGGAGAGCCAACTTCAAAGCACACGTGTACGAAACAGCGCCACAAAAGATGAAGATTCCCAGCAGAAAAACGCCGCTGACGCCTCATCGGGTCTGGAGGAAAATGTTTTATTTTGTATTTATATTGGAGCTAATTTATTGATGGACAGGAAGCAGCTACTCACTCACATGAGAAGTCTTCATGAGCGGCTTTCATCCGGGAGAACATCATGCCAGTCCAAAGGCCCGCGCGCATCGACGGGGTCGACGACGTTATCGCCGCCATGTTCAACGAACGCCACTTGTCGCTGTCGTCTGCATTAAGTGCCAAATGTACAAAAGAACATTTTTGGATTTTAAAACTAACAAGAGCAGCAAAAGAAAACAAACTGTGAGGGTGCTTTTTGATCTTTTTACTTGAACATATTGAGTTGCTCATGCTACGCCAAAGGTAGTATGCGAATGTCGGTACGTTTTTTTGTATTCTTGGTAATAAAAACACTCAAAAGCTGACTTGGTGCCCTGATTACGTTCCGACAAATGAAGCAAGGCATGGCTACTTTATTTTAAAAATATCACATTTCATAGACAAGATCACTCAAATGTGTTTCACACAAACCAAAAGCACACCGACAGTAAAAGCGTTAACCAACAGAACAACGCAAAAGACACATTCGCAAAGAAAAACAGTTTTTCGCCTGCGTTTAAAAACATTTAGACTGACTGATTTGTCACCTCGATTTGGAACTACACAGTACCAAAATAGGAGACGGGCATGAAATCTGAATTCCAAAGTGGACACGGATGAAGAAACACATCACGTTTTGTCTTCTAACGCCACAATTTTATCGTCGACATGGACTCAGGTGACAAGTCACACAGACGTCCTTTCCCACTTCGTTGGGAGTCCAAGTCCCAAATCTTTGACTCACGACAACGGAACTCATCACGAACTAAACAACCAATCACACAAGCCTGAGCCTAGAATAACAAAAGGGTGAAAGGAAGAACTGGATGAGGTCTTGGAAGTGTTTGTTTGGGAATGTTTCGTCTCCAAAGGTTGACCTCCGAAAAGGTCGTCTGGCAGGTCAAAGTCAACCCCGGCAGCGCTTCATCCGCAGGAGATGACAGTGAAGCGCTTGGAGATGCACGACATGTTGTGCAGCACGATGCCGAGCAGAAAGAGCAGCACGCACGCTACGAGCACCACCGTACACACGCCGGACCACGTGGACCCCTTGGCCCCCCCGCCCGCCGCCGGACCCCCGGCCCGCCGCTCCAACTCGTCGTCGGCCTCCAGCTGCAGAAGGGCGCCCAGAGGTCGTCTCTCTTCAGGCACGGTGACGACCGCCACGCCCTTCTGCCCGCCGCCCGGCAGGAAGCGGCACGCCAGCAGGCTCGGCGCGTGTTCTTCGTCAGCGGGCAGCGGCAGCACGTAGCAGCCGCTGCCGGGCAGGCGGATGAAGACGGGCGTGCGCTCGCAGCCGCGCGGGATGGCCACGGCGCCCGCCGCGTCGGGGTCGTCGGGCAGGTGGGCCACGGAGAGGCCGGGCGGCAGCTTGGTGACGCCGCGACACCACGGGCAGCGAATCTCCTTGTGGCTGCTGCGCATCTGCGTCAGGCACACCGAGCAGCACGTGTGGCGGCAGTCCAGCAGCTTTGGTCGCCGCCGGGGGCTGAAATAGTTGAAGCAGATCTGGCATTCCAGCAGGGAATCTTGGGAAAGAGTCTCCATGGCGGGAGGGGAAAAAAAATGTCTCGGCGATCCCTCAATAATTCGCTCTGATATCAATTCACCCCAAAATGGGATTCCGAAAACGTCCTCGTCCTTAACCGGTGCTCTGCCGACGACCTCAATGGCGTCGCGGCGACGTCACGGCCTGCTGGCGGCGACATGGTCGTCCATCTGCAACAAAAGAGCATCAACGTTCAAATGAAAACCGGAGGGGGGGGGGGGGGGG
>CAAKHF010007519.1:6657-20292 GCA_901007745.1 Hippocampus kuda
GGCCCTCTCAAGCAAAAAAAAAAAAAAAAAAAAAAAACGATCTATTTGTCAACACTGAATCCGAGCAGGATTTGATTGTTTGCGTGCGCGAGTATTCGATCCGCCGCTCCTCCAAGCCAAAGTGGCTCAAGCTGGCCTCTCCAAAAACAACAAGTGGAAGCACTCCGCCGGAGCTCATTAAAACTACCCGAGCCTTCGCTTCCCGCTGCCGCAGCCTGCGGTCACTCCGCCGGCACCTGTAACCTGCACCAGGTGGCAAAAAGCAAAAAGAATCCCGATGAAAACACAAAATCTGATTTGGACGTGGAATTAAACGAGCGAGGAAGGGACAGGAGGGCGGCGGGGCTGGATATAAAGTCTTGGACTCCAATTAAGGGAGTTTAGTGCGTCCGAGGAAGGGGAGAGGATGGCGAATAAAAGCTTTTAACAAGCATACGCACTCATTCAACTCCCCGTCT
The DNA here is from genome assembly GCA_901007745.1 of Hippocampus kuda. Lineage (NCBI taxonomy): Eukaryota > Metazoa > Chordata > Actinopteri > Syngnathiformes > Syngnathidae > Hippocampus > Hippocampus kuda. Next base: position 7,116 of record CAAKHF010007519.1, read on the forward strand.
GGAGGAACCCGCTTCCAGGGAAATGATTGAACGGTCACGACGGAATAACTGCTCTTCGGTAATATCTTGTGAGTGCAGTCCTCACATTTTTTTTGTAAATATTTTATCTTCTAATGGGACAGCCCTGAAGAAAGGAAACCTTGCTACAGTATGAAGTTGTGCAGTTCGCATAAAAGTGTAAATTTCCTTTTCAAGTAACACCACACACAGACGTCTTAACCGCTGGCAACAAACGTGAGTCCACCCCTTTGGGAAAATGTCCAATTTGGACTAATTAGCTATTTTCTTTATCTATTACACTCGTTACTTAGCATTGAGTTCATAATTATTGAATCAAATTTGTAAAGAGTATTTGCTGACTGGCAACGTCACCCAAAAAAATGGAAACATTACAATTTGATGATGAATTTCAAAAAGTATCAGAAGACGTTTTGTTGGGTTGCGCTAATTAAAAAAAAATAATGGAAACTTTTATCAATCAGATTTGGAAAGTTGTTTTCCAGCCATTAAACAAATTACAAGTCATCATTTGGCCAGGAAATAGCTTTAATGACCATCAGACGGCCCCAATGTGCTTCTGCGGTTACGTTGCATAATCATGTTGGCTTTCATACAAAACATAATATTAGCCAAGAATCACTATTTCGAACATGTCTCACAGTCTATTGAAGCTGTCCAGTCATTAAACAAATTATAAATCATAATTTGGCCAGGAAATGGCTTCAATGACCATCAGACGGCCCCAATGTGCTTCTACGGTTAGGTTACCTAATCCTGTTGGCCATTAGACAAAATGTAACATTAGCCAAAACTGCACCTTTGTTGCTTTTCCCTTTTGTGAGTCGGGCTCATTGAGCAAATGACCAAAAGGGACACTTTGGGGAAAAAAAAAAATCTTTCCATTCTTCTCCCTGACATCAGAGAAAGCAGTGTGGCGCATTTCGCTCGTGGCGCCCACCGCTCAGATGCTCTCCAAGCTTTTAGCAAAAAGCCGCAAGCCACGATTTCATGACTTTAGCCGAGCCTAGCTAATCGCACGCAAACTTCACGTAAAGCCCAACAAAGAGTTAACTCCGGCCTGTTTACAATACGTTCATGCTCCCATATTTTCATTTCAGAATTTATGAACGCATGCTACGTCTGCTCATTACCCGCGCATGCTAGCTCACGTCGCATCTCGCAATGCTCTCATGTTGTAAATGCGAAAAATGGGCCGTCCCTAATGAAGTAGCATTCCATGTTGTGTTTCGGCGGGGATTTTCTCGGGTAATTTGCGAGGCGGTGAAGAAAACAAAACAAAAAAAACTCAGACTGCAGCTGATTAATCACCGCCGCAAAGAGGACAAATGAAAGTTGGGACGTGTACAACGAAGGCGTTTGTTTTCTCACCGCGTCCCATTCACTCGAAGCAAACAAAACAGTAAGACACAGTTGGGCCGGACCAGCGCTTGCCCGGAGAATCCTTTGCCATTATCTTCAATTGCACAACAACAACACCAAAAAAAAAAGTTCCTGCTTTGCGGGATTATGGAGGAGCCTGTTAGGGTTTCTTCAAACCGCCCACCCTGGCATTCGTGTCCGCAGCTCAGCGCTCGCTTTCTATTTGTATTCTTTCCCAAGGCGAGCTGGCCTGTCGATATCGGCTGAATATATCAATCCACACGACCCGAGGCGGAGTGCCGTGCGGATGGAGCCAAATATCTCCAGCAGATCAATGTTTTCTCTTTAGCGGGGGCTCCACTTGCCACAAAGCTCAGCTCATTTTTTGCACTCCTCGCCATCCGGGCGATGATGATGATGATGATGACGGACATGCACAGCCACATTTTGTTGCTTGGTGAAACTTAGCAGATGCTTGCTTTTTGTTTCTTTATTTACCCAGCGTTTATTATTGTGATGATTATCTTTTGATTCAGACTGATTCATTCCAGGGGCCGTAGGTTGCCCCCACTTGTTCTGCTGGAACCATCTGCGACTTTTTTTTTTTTTTTTTTGTCTCTGCTGTCAAGTCTTGGAAAAATCTGCTTTCTGTCTCCCAGTGGCTCCTCGGGCCGCCGCCTTCCAATTATCATACGGCGGCTCAGAAAAAAAAAAAAAAGTCTGTGAAGCATCTGAGGAGCTTTTGACAGTGAGCTGTTTCGCAAGCTAGCTAACTTTAACCAGGGCACCACCGTATCAAATCAGATGAATCGCTGCTCACCCTGCCCCCTCCACTGCGCGGTGTGCCAGCACCTTGTGCAGCTTTTGATACCAGGACCAGGAGCATAGCTACAGTCTGAAAAGTGCAAACGACGCAGCTCTGCTTACCTCTTGGCTTTGACTTTGCCATCTTATAGCTTGAAAATGGCACCGAATCACCCAGCCGAGCCTTCGAGTCATGGGCGGGGCTTCAAATATTGCCCCGAGAAATGAGTGAAAGAGTTATGCCGGCGAGCATTGTAGATGCTCTCGAAGAGTAATGCGGCAATATTTAACCGGATTGGACCATCGACTGTGATAAACAATTCATCTGTTCATTCTCGTGTTGTTTTCATCAGTATAAAACAAACTACAGTAATTCATCTTTTCAGCGCTCATTTTCTGCCGCAACGCCAGCCTCAAATTATGCAACCGCTGCTCATTTGTGCGAAATTGTCGCCACTCGCATTAGTGACTAATGAGGAGCTTGAATAAAATAAATAAAGAGAGCAATCATAATTAAAGCCGCAAGCGGTGACAAAGGGGCCCTCGCATTTCATTTTCCGGGCCGCATCCTTCAAGCGATCATCAAACATTGACAACCGTGCTCCACCCACATACATTTGACAGCCCCTGCAAAACTAATTGCAAAAATCGTGGTGGCCCTTTATCAAGGATGCCTGCTTGCAACTGGGGCTCAGTTGGTCCCATTCACTCGTAGCAGTAAAGTACGAGCGCTCAACTTTGCCCAAATTGCCAAGGTTCTGTTCTATTCTTGTCCTTGTCGCTTTTTCGTGTGTCCCGTTAGGATAAACACAGCAACCAAGTTTTGTGTCCATTATCGAAAGCATCATCTGGGACGATTGTTTTTCGAGCTTTGAATTCACTCCAAAATGGCCGCCTCAAACCAAAATGGCGGACTTCCCGTTCGATTCCGCGCATAATTCCTTGAGACTTTTTCATGCTTGATTGCTGACATGACTCCCGAATTTCGTGTCTGTTTGGTGAAACTAATGTCAGGGTCTGATTCTATTTATTTATTGATTTATTTTCTTCCGAACTTTCAAGGGGGGGGCGCGACCAAGCTCGTAACCCTTATCATTCTGCGGGGACCCGGAAAGCTAAAGGCAGACTTATCCCAGGGCTTGGGGCTAATGACCATCAAGTGAATATACATCTCGGCACCGTCCCGAGCTCTAAATCTGCAGCAAAGAGCTTCCCCTCCATCACGGGCGGCGAGCCAGCGGCAGATGATTTAACGGCGTTGTAAAAATGCGGTCCGGGACGGAGGCGGGGAAAGTCGCACCTTCAGCGGTAATTTGTTTCTCCCCGGAGGGCCTCCAACGCCGCTTCCCGGCATGCACCTGCCCGCCGCCGCGCTCGGAATCCGTCATGGGCATGCCGCGTGGCGCCGGCGATGAATGGCGAGCGCCTCGTTTATTTGCACGGCTTCTATTATCGTATGCTCTTATTGCTCTCGTCCGCGTTGAATACTGATTCTCTTTTTTACGAGCACTCTGGCTTCTCGCTGTAGAATCGCATGCCACATCCTGCTCACCTTTAATCCTTTATTTACTCGGGGAAAAATGGATGCTGTATTTTATTTTATTTCGGGGGGGCTAAATATTTGTGCCTGGGCAGGATTTGTCATTTTTTTGTTTTTATACAGAAGATGGTGCGTGCAATCAGCTGCTTTTCCTTCAAAAGATATTTAAAAAATATTTCGGAATTACTGTAGTATTGCAACATTTCTTTGCATTCATTTTTTCAAATATTTCTTGATTTTTGAGGTATTTGTCAAATGTATTGGTTATTACTCTCGAGAGAACTATGAAAAATGAAAATACATTTTCACTAACTTTTTGGGGATTTTCCCCAAAGTTACTGCAAAACATATTTGTATTCAATTTTTTTTTTTTTTTAAATGTCAAAATTCTTTGCGGCACAGTCCTAAAAGTTCCCCATCATTTATTCATTTTGAACTGTAAAAGTGAAATTGTAAAGTTGCTCCGATGACACTTGGACAAAAAACAAGAATCACTACAGTTCAGTTGTATTTAACTTTGTTTTGTAATACTTTTTAATCGAATCAGTTTGCCCCCCAATAATCAAGCACAATGTTACTGTTCTAACGGCGCACAATGTATACAATATATGATTTTTTTTTTTTTTTTAATAAAAACATTGGTGACACCTTGACGCCTGAGTAGTGTCAGGCCGCAAAGCCGTCAGAGCCGCTTTTTCAAATCCCCGAGCGAGCGACAAGACAGCGTCTCGTTACCACGGCTTCAATCCGAAAAACCCCGAGAGAGGCCGACAGCTCGTCAGGTTGAGTGACAGCGGCGGCGTTGCGTGCGTTCGCCGCGACGGGCGAGACTTACTTCGGACGGTGTTGATGCATCGACAGGAAATGGAGATTGCAGGTTTCCTTCCAACGCATAATTCTGTTTTACCTTAATGGTCAGACAAAAAGAAAGTGGGACGCCATTAAATACAAAACAACTTCCTTTTACTTCGCATCAAACATTTTAGCTAGCTAACAGCTAACGGTCGCCACTAGAGACTACCCAGGAAGTCTCTCGCTAATGAACAAACTCACAAACAGATCCATATGCTACACTGAGCCATTCTTGTTGTTGTTGGTATTGGGGTTTTTTGTTGTTGTTGTTGTTGAAAAGATTTTAGTCAAGAGTCGCCACAAGTGGTGTTAAAAGAGCACTCTGATTCAACCGCTAACGTTTGCCGCTGGCGCTAACCAGAAAGTTGCATGCATACTAACAAACCGACAACCTTGAAATTCTGTTCAGGAAGTAGCCTTCTAATTAGCCAACGTAAGGACGGGCGAACCCAACGTTCAACAAATTGATGGAACATTTCGCCCCTTCCCATAATCAAAAACGGTCTTATAACCAGAAGCACTGGAACGCAGTCAGTTTCACTGGGTGGTTTGACCTTGGTGGGAGGTCCGGGCTCGAGTGCCGTTCCAGTTTTGGATTGTATTATGACAATGCTCTTCACTAAAATTCGATCAACGAAAATATCATACATGGCACCAATGTTTTATGGTGTCTGTTTCTTCTAACCTTTGGTCCGGCTGACTGTGCTATGAAGAAATTTTCAAGGTGAATTTGGCCTCCTCAGTGGAAAACCTGCTGCGTTTGATCCTTTTACATGACCGGGGGAGGGCAAGTGGGGGATCCTCAGTGGGCTGCTAACACCCCCTGCCCCTTTACACTAACTTCCTTAACCGCTGACCTCTCCAGCTGTCTTCTTTCATCCTTCAACCTTGGGCCAATGATGACTGATGCTGAAGGGCGTACTGTAGTTTATCGTCGGGCTGAGATTCTGTTTTTTATGACAAATTGAATATGTTTTTAGATGACTTCTGAAACAAATTTTGACTGATGAAGAAACTAATGGAAAATAAAACGGACGGCTGATTTGTTCGAATGAAAATTTTAATCTGGTGGGGCACTGCCCCACTTGGCCTTTGATGTAAGCTGATAACGGTTGCGATTTGCATCTTTTCTTTTTTTTTTTTTTTTTTGCGTCAGCAAATCAAATTTTTATTTAAAGCAAGTCAAAAGGCCTGAATAAAAACAATTGTTAGTATGGTAGGATCATTGAATTTTGGCAGTTGCCACACTTTTGTCGCCAAAAAGGCAACGTGGACGCTGTAAGACAAATGGCTGCATTTTTATTGTAATATTCCTCTCAGCAATCTACATTCTTAATACTTGCTCACTTCTTTTTTTTTAATTAATATCCTCCCATTTGCAACCTTTTGCCCTGAAAGAATCCTCCCCCAAAAGTTCAAGTCATGTTAATAAATTCCGCATCAGAGCAGATTAGAATCCCTTGTCCTCCCCCCCAAAAAACAAAAAAGTGCTTATCATCTCTTTGTTTATGAAGACTGAATGAAGATGGAGGGGAGGGGCGAACGGGGGCTACTTACTTAGCATTCATAAGGAGCTCGGCTAAGCGAGATAAGTCTTATCGGTCGACCGTAGCGGGACGTAACTTAGTCAAACTGTATTCACTGACTTCCCGAGAAATGTTTTGCATTTTAGCTCCGAAATACTGCAGACACTTGTTATCTCCCGCTTCAAAATGTCATATTTTAACCGAATAACTGAAGCTGCCTCGGATACATTAATTCATTCACGTGAGAAGAATGCATTCAGTTTTGGGAAGGATTCGGAAAAAAGGGGCGGCGGCTACAAGAACGCTGTGGGGATTCCTAAATTGACCTTTTTGACTCATTAGGGACACTTTACTTCTTGCTCGTCAGAGTTGTCATAGGCTATAAATTTTTTTTAGCTCAAGACCTGACAAGTCTTTCCTGGTTAAATTTGGAAAAAAAAATCTACATTCGTTCGTGTTGTATTTGAGCCATTGACAACAAGAGCTGGCGAACTCTATTTTGTCATTTCGAAGTGAACGATGAAATGCAGACGAATAAGACATAGCTGATGAATCCTGGTCAAAAATGAGGTTTAGTTCCAACTTTGACACATAGGGGGCAGTCTAGCATTTACACTCAGCCCTTTTCCTGATTCACCTTTGCAACGAAGAAGCCCATTTCCAAGATGGCCGCGCCCGTGAACTCAGGCTTCACATCTCACCGACTCCCCACTCACACTCGACTCAGAATGTAAGTAGTCTGAATATGAATGAATGTTATTTGTCATCAATCACGCAATGTTCATATCTTTGAAGGTGTTTTGAATGAAATTAAACAGAAGGAAAAACACCATCTCTGGAAAAAAAAAAAGATTTGCAGCCATACAATTTACAATGCCCCAAAAAAATGGTGGAGCGGGTTGAACTGTACTTTGGAAAATGCAACACAAGGTGAATGAAAGCAGGCGTCTTTTTTTTTTTTTTGTTACAATGAAAGGAAAGTACATCCTTGAAAACTACAAATGCATATGCTGTGCTATCTTATTCATACTGTATTAAAACAAAACAAAACAAAGTCTGCATATTCAGAACAGCGTTGTCTCTGTTCTGGGAAGCAGCAAGATATAAATGAAAAAAAAAAACCACGTGTGCCAGGAGAATGAAGTCTTTCTTTTTTTCTCAAGGAGCCTTTTTTTTTTATTGAAGACAGATTTCCCTAAGAATAAAAGAAATGGAAAAAGTACTCATTTAATGAGAAGTTTTGTTAGTTTTTCAGAAAGAAAATCATTTTAGTCGAAAAAAACAGTTCCAATATTTTTTTTCAATCAAAAATTTTGCGAAAAGGTCAAATCTGATGACAGTAAAAAAAGAAAGAAAAGTCATCCTTTCATAACATTTTGTAATGATTTTTTTTCACCTGCATTTTTCCTCGATAAAATAAAATTTTATTTCAGGAAAAAGAAGTCCTAGTTTCCTATTTAAAAAAAATCTGATTTTTTTTTAAAGGGAGAAAAAAGACCTTACCTTACAAGACAAAGGGGAAAGTTACATTTTTATATTTTATATTTTTAAACGTCCCTTGACGCCTTTGTTTGAGTTGATCCAGGCAGTCTCCAACGTGCGGCATGCTCCGAATCTGCGTCCGTGTCTTCCGACGTCGACTCGTGTTAGCTCCCCCTAAGCCGATTTAACGGTGACATCCGACGGCGTTCCACTTGTTATTTCTTACTGGCAGGTAGTGCGCATTAGCCGGTTTAAAAAAAAAAAAAAAAGAGCTCACGTGGAAAATAGGGGATTATTTCACCTGCCTGCTGTCCCAAAGGACCACCCGTGCATCCAAATCTGAGAAAAGCCTGTCAGGGGGCTTTTTGAATATGCCTCCACTTCCGAGTGCCCGTGAGGCGTAAACCCGGAAAACGTCACGATCCGGTTTCAAACTAAAGAGGAAACAGAGTAGTTGAACCATAGCTTTGCCTTTCAAAAGCCCGCTATCTTAAAGCCAACGCGTGACCATTGAAGGGAACTTGCAGCCATGTCGTGTGCAGTTCGCGACCGGTGATTTGAACACAAATGGTCCAGCAGCACATGTAGGCTAACAACGTAGCGAAAAACACAAGTATTTATTCTTCTGTTTGGATGCTTCATGCCGCCCCAACTCACATTTTTACAACCTCCTCCTCCTCCTCCTCAAACATTTTGACTTTCTTTCTCGTTATCCACAAAAAATAAAATAAAATAGCCGCTTCGATAAATGCGGCTTTTTGCAAAACCGGCCGTTTGGAGACTTGAAAGGAAACTTCCAAGTTGTTTTTTTCTCTCATTTCCTTCTGAATTCCAATCAAATCCTTTGTTGTTTTTTGCACTTTCTTCTCATCGACTTTGGACATTTCCCCCAAATGATGTGAGGGATGCAAAATGTTTATTTAGTTGGAAGTGACTGCACTCTATTGATAGACTTGCGCTTGGCTATTAACTGGGACTCATCTGCAGTGTTTGACCTTTCGCGCCGCACGCATGACAATGAGTGAGGACATTGCACTCGTTTGCAGGTGAGAGGTGAGCCTACAAAACAAAAAAAAATGTAGAAAAATGTGCCCAAAAATGTGAAATAATTTTAGAGTATAATTCGATATCATTATTTGTCAAAGTCGTCTCCTTTGAAGAATGCTGTTTTATTTTTGTCGGGTGCCATTTTTTTTCTCCTCTATATTTGGATTTTGTGGCGTCCCGCCAGGCGTCGTCCTCCCGCCGTGCGCTGGCTTCATCCGTCTCTCGCCACCGCGTCACGGTCTCAAGCGGCGTCAGCCTCAACATCCGAGCGGCTTGCCGAGGGGCACGCATCCATCGCAGGATGAGTCTGCCACCATCATCCTCTCCACTCCCGAATTGACTTTCAGACGGGATGATGCGGCGCCCTTGCCGCCGCTGCCGCCGCAGCCATCGTGTGTTTTTATTTGGAGGAAGTCAGACCGGACGTGAGGACACGCAGATTCTATTAGAGCCTTGCCGTCTATTATTTTCCGGTAACCTTCGCGCCAGCGTCTGTTGGCTGCCCTTCACCAAGATCAGGCCTCTAAGCCTGTTAGCCAAATAATGCAAAAACGATTCCGAATGGTTGCCGGGAATGCGTTCCAGGCCCACTGGCGAGCGAGAAAACCTTGATAGACCCTGAAAAATCAATAAATAAACACATTGCGGTGGTTTTAATCCTTGACATGACATTCATACTTATTATATGGATGATATTATGATTGAATTCTGGAAAACCTGAACGATTGAAAAATTCAAGTCTGGAAAAAGTGTCCTTCGGCCGTTTGGATGAAATTCCAAAATCAATAAAAAAAATTCTATAATGTGTTTTTGAATCACAATTTTGGTCAAATTCTCGATTTGAGTTTGACATAAAGTCGTATTGAGACTTGGCACTGTTCATCCTAATTGTAGAATGAGGCTGTTGTTCCAGTCCGCTTGCAGTGGGGGCCACGTGGGGCAGTGACCCACCAACGACACATCACAAACGTTACCGTCTTTTGACTATTTTTTGACTGGTTCGTTGACCAGCTGTGAGTTGGCTGCAGCCCATCCCCGCTCCCTCTTGACAGTGAGGCAAACTTGCTCACCACGACCCCGCCTTGCGACCAAAGTGTTTAAAATTCTCCACGTTTGTTGGTGAGAAACCATTCAAATTCCGCTCTTGCTGTTTCAGTTTCGGCCGCGCCGCATTCCAAGTAGCAAACTGTCAGCACGCTCCCGTACGGGAACGCCACGCAGCACCCTCCCCCCCGCCCCCCAACCCACCCTGGCCTTGTGATGTGTTCAAAGGCCCCGCGGTGGAGCCCGAGCAGCCATGAGTATGGGAAATATGCACAAAGTCCATCTTTTGAGTGTTGTTCAAGCGCTCCAGGTGGTGGGCCAAGAGGTTGCGCTGCGTCTGCACAACAGCAAAGGTCACGAGGTTTTGTTGATATTCCGCAGTTGTGCTCTTTCTTGGAAGGTGGGAGGTTGACGTGGGGGGAGGGGCGGGTGGAGGGCAGAGCACTTGATGGCACAGCGGGCACTCGAGCTTGAAATGATGTGGCTCCCCGTGCCACGCGGCTCGCCCGCGAGGCCGCCGTAAATCCCGCTGTGTAAATAAAGATCGGCCTCGCTCCGCCACATCTCGAGTCTCAGTGTAAACAATGTCCTCCTCTTCCTCCTCCTCCTTCTCCTTCTCACTCTGAGCTTTTAATCTCTCTGTGTCCAAGTCATTTCCCATTTGTTCGACAGCGTGTAATGGAAAACTAAAGATGGACGCCGATCTTCCATCTCGCGCCACGTCCGGCGAGGGCTCGCGGTATCCGTCGTAGGTACACATGGACGCCGGATTTCCCTCCGGCACCGTGGCGACGAAGCCGGTGTCCATTGGCGGGTTGACTTTCAGCCCTGGAGTTTCATGGCTCGCACCAGCTCACTTGAGTTCATATTTGTACTGAGACCATTTTACGCACTGCGATTGATTCATAAAAAAAAAAAAAAATCTTCATTCTTCCTAATTGGTCGACATATATTTGTGTGTGCGTGCGTGTGTGTGTGTCTGTTTCAGATTCAGTTAAGAATCCGATTCTTATCTTTGAATTTGACCGGTCCGAAAGGATTCTTTACAATGCAAGTCCATGTCCGTGAGTTGCGGGCTTCTTCCACAATCGGTGCCCCTGCGCAGGAGGTTAATAACTAAAGGAGCACCGCTTGCCATTGATGGATTTTCAATTTGGAGGTTGGGGGTGGGGAGGACGGAAATTACAACTCCACTGATGTGACGTGACCAGAAGGGTCAAATTAGATCCAAATTAGAATGTTTGGAAGAGGTTTAGCATATTTTTTGAAAACTTCAGTGTGACCACACTCACTAAGCATCCAGAGTATTTTTTTTTATTTTATATATATATATATATATATATGTATATATATGTATATATATATATATATATATATGTATATGTATATATATATATATATATATATATATATATATATATATATATATATATATATATATTGCTCAGTGCAAATGTCTTTATTTTGTTTTGGTTTTTTTTTGTTGCCCTTTCGATAAAGAATTGGCAAAACCAGTTGTCATTTTTGTTTTGTTTGTTGTTCAGCTGAAAGTAACTCATGAAGTCATTTTAGTTACTTTGACAATCAAGTCATGATTTATTTTTAATTTTTTTCTTCAAGCGAACTATGGCAACATTGGTCCAAAGTCGGCTCAGTAGCCATGACGGTGATCCGCCCACGCTTCACGCAGTTGTCAGAAGTGGGATCCAGAGATGAAGAGAATTGAGGGCTATGTGATTGGAATTGGCCACCAAATCAGTGCGGAGGGCACTTCTCTTGCGCTGTCAGAAGTGGGATGGCTCGCCTTGACAGCAATCTACCGCACTGACAATCTTGTTCGCGGACCCATAAAAGCCAATCATGCTTTATATCTGCATGATTTGTGATAGTGCCCCCCCCCCTCCCCCCTCCCGGCCATTCCAGTGATGGCCATATGTAAAATATCCTTCTCGTGTTCCAGACAATCATCTTTATTTCGCTCTGTAATTGCCCTCCCCCTCCACCCGCCGCTCGCATGTAGCGAGCGCGCTACTGTCAGCGGTATTTTCAGTTCACGGTGGGGAAGGCGTCGCTCGAAATTGAAAATCTGCCCGTGCCACACTCGTGCGCTCGTAACGCACTTATAATAAAATGTGGGCCGACGTAGCGCGGCGACAGAATTTTAATGGAGCAATTACAATGGGATCTCTGGCTGTAAGATGAAACGGGGCCCGCCCGCCGTCGCCGAGGCTACAATTAAAAATCACGCTTATTAACTGTCTCATTGCGGAGATTTAATAAAGTTGTTTATCGAATGCGCCAAGAAGTCGATTTATACAACATGAAAGGGGAAGTGGTGCGTTTGGAAACTTGAATGCTCTGAGAGCATTCATTGTAACTGACGCGTGAGTTCAGTTTGTGCTTCTATGGTTATCGTCGCCATCATGATTCTTTTTTTTTTTTTTTTTTTTACACATTTTATAATTTTGTTGAACTTCAAAGTGTCCCTCTGTGGTTGGTTGTTGCGAAAGAATTAATGTGCTGTCAATCAAATTGGCTCACTTTTGTCTGTTGTGTTCTTGATTCTCGTCGGTCAGCGCGGGATTAGCGACTAAATAATCGGTACGCAAACGTAAGATTTGTTTGAATGCGTCCAACAGGCATTTGGGACGTTCGAGCGGTGTGGCCGCGGCGAGTCAAAGACCGCGTGGAGCAAAAATTCCAGATTTTGAACGGCGTCTCGGTGAGTTGAAGTCGAGCTAATTAGCCACGCTGTCACGCTAATACGCGCGCGCGCCGGCAAGTCTCATTACGGTCGGTTGCTCGAAAAGGTGACGTCAAAGTCATTTTGGCGAAGGCAGTGACCACTCGTTTGGAATATCGACACGCTTGGGTAAATTTCCATCATTAAGAGGCGCTCCTTTTACGCTTGCTGGCCTCCGTGAGCCCCTCCTTCCCACCTGCTCGGAGACCCTCACGGAGAGCACCTCTTGGATGAAAGACCTTCTCCAGTCCTTTGCATGGCCGGTCAGCGGCATAAAAGCCGCACAACACAGCGTTCATGCGGTGATTACGATTTCATTTGCTACTGCGATTTAATGCAACGTGTGACTGCAAATGATATTAGTGGAGAAATGGCGGACGAATGGGGGGGGGGGGAATAAAAAAGGTCATTTTGTGCTGTGCTAAAGAGCACTTTAATTACACAAATAACAATGACAGTAAACAGGACTTTTCCTAGCTGCTCTGTGTGTAAACAAAACGAAATAAGGCTAATCTTCAAGGGCACATATTAGTTCCAAATTACTTTTTAAAAGCTTGTATATGAATAGTTGGCCCGGCTGCCAAAATGTTTCGAGTTGCCTCGACATCATGTAAATGTATCGCTTTGACGCCATCTTGTGGCAGCTTAGTGCCAAGGAACTAAGTTGAAGTGAAGGGAGGAGCCTTATTTTGTCCGGACACGACCCTGTCTAATGTTAGGACGAGAAAACCTCGGCTTTTAGGTTTTACGCGTTTCACG
>CAAKHF010007521.1:20692-32435 GCA_901007745.1 Hippocampus kuda
GGGGGGGGGGGACAAGACGGGGCAAAGGTGGAGGAGCCCAGAGAGAACACGCTCATCCAGCAACTTCCTACGCGATCAATGGACTGACGCAGTATGTGAAGTTTACAAGAGAACTGAATCACTCGCATGGCCTATTTCCACTGCGCTTAATGCTAGTTCTGAGCCCCTGCCCAGGTTAGCACCGGTTCTTTCTTTTCCCACCGACAACATTGGCCCTAGCTCTGTGCTTGAAACTGGCCCCAATGATTTGTTGCGCCGGACTTTGGCCACAAACTACGTCAGGGGGCGGGTGGGTGGGGTTTTGGCACCATTGCGTCCCACCAGAAGAGCAACGTGCTCCGACTTGCATTCAGCCTCATGACCAATGATGAAGAAAAAGAGAAGCGTTTGTTGATTGCATGTCCCTGACCGTTGTCGACTACATACGAGTATAATCGAGGCTATGCTAAGTGGCCTAGCGAATGCTAATCATTATTGATAATAATAATAATAATAATAATAATAATAATTTTATTTGTGGGCGCCTTTCGAGGAACTCAAGGGCACCTTACAACAAGCAGTTAAAATCACGAATACAATGTTAAAAACAACATCAAATAAAATTAGAAAAAATACAACAAAATAAAAATAATGGCTTTATGGTTCGAGCGAATAGGCTTGTCTAAACAGTGTTTTGAGGCTGGATTTTGAGTTTTGAGTCAACTTTGGCTTGCCCAAGCCGATGCCACCGCTCGCATTGATCCGGTTTGCCCCTTCCCCACCTTCTCTTGCCGATGTGCCTTCTCCCCTCCGGTCAGAATGAATCCTTACACTTCCGGCTGTGATACAGTTGACACTTCTGCCGGGCAAGATCATCAACACAAATACGGGCGTGAGCTATATGCCGAGCTGACCTTTGGTCCCCGGACACCTCTATCTGTTCGCTGGGTTTTCCAACAGTCCTTTGTAGATTGCGGGAGTTGGTTGACATGTTGGGGTAGGAAGGGAATTGCCACGGCTTGGTGTTAGTCTCAGGGGAGACGAGAGAGGAGATGGAGGGATGGTTCGGATATGGGATTCTCCAGGCTAGGTTTTGGGGTGAAGTAAGAACAGGTGGTTAAGGTTAGAGGATCAGGGATTGGTGGGTCGAAGGGGTTGGTTGAGGATGAAGGAACAACGGGTGGTTAAATGAAGGATAGGGCATAAGGAAGTGTTTGGGTTAGCGTTTAGTTGATAATGCACGCAAGCATTTGGTCGCATAGTTTGTGGAAAAATGTTTGTTTGGGTTGAATCCTTCACCGTCGTCCATGATGATCATCGATGGTCAGAATAAGGGCTTGTCTTGGGCTGGACCAGAAACGTTTCAGAATGTTTGTCTTGTTTGGAGACACTTGACAAAGTGGTCCCGATTCCCTTACACAGTCCGCCCGAGCTGATCCAGTCAAAAATACCAGTCAAGGTCGTCACCGTAAATATGAGCGGGAGCTTTTTTTGCTGCGACTTTCGTCCTCTGAGATCTTTTTTTTTTTTTTATGTTTCCCAGGTCTCCCATCGGTCCTTTTGTGGAGTGCAGAAGGTGGATCACGCTCCCATGTCTCGCAACAGAAGCCTGAGTGCTGTGGAATGACTTTCGACTCCCCGCCCCAGAGTGATAGAGGAGGGAGGATATTTCAGCAGCAGCAGAAGCAGTCACAGGAGCTTCAGCAGCTGCGACGGCATCCACAGCGGCGGCGTTAGGCGACGCAGAGCGTTGGAGAGAGACGGAGGGAGAGAGAGAGAGAGAGAGAGAGAGAGGGAGGGAGCGCTGTCTGTCTGTCTGGCTCTGTGGGTGTGAGCGAGCGCGAGTTCCGATGCACCGCGCTGAGCGTGGCATCGCGGCGCGGCAGGCTGCGCGTTCCCATCGGTTCCCCCCCGGCGCTCCTCAAGGCCAAGGCGGGGGATGAAGCAGCAGCACCAGTGAGGACCCCCCGTCCCCGTTCCCGCCCCCCCGGCTGGTGGCATCGCACGCGAGCAGCTTGAGCGGCAGCACCGGCAGAATGGCGGGCGAGCTGGAGACTTAACCGCTGACGCCAGCGTGACGGATGAGAGCCCGCGCGTGGCTGCCCGCCCCAGGAGCCATGTGAGAGTGTCTCGGGCCACCAGCAACTCTTGGACATGTTTCCCAGGTCGGCGTCTGGATTCCTCCCCGCCTTTGAACTTGTTTTGTTTCTCCTGGTGCTCTCCGGATGTCCCGAAGCCGCCTACCCGGCTCGGACCAAAGGGAGATGGAACAAGGGAGGTAAGAGAGCGCGCTTTCTCGTGTTTGGCGTTCGGAGCGTCCGGGTTGGCGCTGATGCCGTGCCAGGTGGCCTCGGCTGGGACGCCGAGGACGCCGAGGCCGACGCTTTGCCTCCGCAGACTTTTGGGCGGAGAGAAACCTCCTGTTGAGTTGTGGGTCCAATTGGTTTCGCCTTTTTGGAATTTGTTACATTTGGATCATTGAACACATCCCGAGTCAAACGGTCCGAAGGAAAATGAACGAGAAGCCAACAGAACAGGAGGGTTCTTTCTGCCTTCTGCTGTACTTGGGCGACTATTTTGCAGTGGTAATTCACGATGGGATGGAAACCATGTGGATGGGATTCATGGGTCAGATTGACCCAGAAGCCCTTCCAGAGGCACGAAAACATCGCCCTGGTTTGTTGTTGTTTGGCACATATTTGCGGTGAAATGGTTCTGAAATGTTGTGATTGTTTTTCTTTTGTTTCTTGCATGTTTGGATGAATTCCGGGGGTCGATTTGACCCAGGAAGATTATTGCCATGTTTGAAATATTCACGCATCAGGAGGGTTAAGTTGCCTGCTTGCTGTGCTTCGGCAACTGGTTTGCAATGAAGTTGTGAGTGAGTTAGATGTAAGATGTTTGTTGTGTTTCTGATCTGACTAAACATGAAGCGCAGGGGTGGCAAACTCATTTGTGTCGCAGACCACTTTGGAGTTGCGTCTTCCCTCGGAGGGGCGTTACCACAGTGAAACCCAATCCATGTTGACGTCATCATCTCATCCTATTATTACTTGTACACAACCAATTGATGGATGACTAGTTTTGTCATTGCAAAAGTCAACTATTTGTTTGTTGTATTAGTTTTTTTTTTCCAGATCTTGGTCTTTTTTGTTGAAGAGGAAAACTGATAGCGTTTCGGATGTCGCTTTAGCATTCATTGAACCTGGCGCTGCTTAAAAACGGCTACTTGTTGGTTGTTTGGTTGATGAATGTTCAAGTGAGTGTAGAAAGGCTAACATAAGGATTGTGAAACCCCAACATTCATTATCACACGTCACAATTTGACATTTGGGTCCGGACTTTAGCAAGGATCATGGAAGTCGACACGCATGTTTTGCTTTTGCGGGCCACATAAAGTCATGTGAGGGTCCGGATGTGGCCCCCGGGCCTTGACTTTGGCACCAGCGGGTCAAATTAATGCAGGAACTGCCGTCATTCCTGGGAAACGGATGTAACTTGAAGTCAGAAACTAATTTGCAATGAAATGGCTCGTAGATATCGTTTTTGTTTTTGTTTAATTTCAAACATGTTTTCTTTGGCGAGCCTCTTTCGAATCCTCCGAGCGAGTTTCTGAGCCTTTCGGTGTGGCACGCTCCTCTGAAGTTTCCCCAATGTGTGAGACTTGTGATTTTTGGTGGATGTGCAGAGGTGTCGCCGACTCTCCTGCGTGGGAGCGGGTCGCCCCTCGCCGTCTCTTGTGGGGACGTAATCCCCATTGTCGGATTAAAGGGACCCTCTAATCTCAGCGAGGAGGCCGAGATGCGGCCCCCGTCGGCGTTGTTAGCGCGCAGCGGGATCTCGGGGCGTCTTCAAAGAGGCACAGCGGCCGCCACCATCAATTTAATGATTCCTTGCCACTTTGATTCGTTCTCCACGTCGCACCAAAGTTTTAGCCTTAATGAGTCGGCGCTCGGCCTTGGATTGATATTTCCAGCTCCGAAATCTTGCTTCATGAAGGCAATTTGTTTTGTTTTTTCTTATACGTGCACTTTTGCCCCTTCCTACTTGGTGTTTATTTGCTGCAATAATTGTCAAAAGAAACGAGAGTTGATTTCATTTCTAGCGGATGGAACTTTGAAGGCCGGAGTGGATTATTAGCAATGATGAATGCAACTTTTTGGCGCACAAATGATTCACAGCCAAGGGCGAACCTGCAGTTGTGCGCGGCCTCTGCTGAAATAGAGGGCAGTGACCTGCGCGGTCAGAACCACACTGTAAGATCTCTACTGTGTATATATAACAGCGCAGTAAAGCAAATAATGCCACGGGTTCATTTGGAACGGAGATCCATATTTGTAGACATGAAAGGCTGCCGAAATGGAATATCGCCATCATTATCAGGACCGAAGTGACCACGGAGTCGTCGGCTCAGCCCGACTCACTTCAATTCACATTTACATTGTGACCATTTTTCCTTTTCAAATGGCCTACGATTCCCTCCCACGTGGATAATCTTTTTGTATTTGCTCAAAAATGAACATGACAATGTGTTGACAGGATCACAACCGGTGAACAAATATGAGAACATCAAGGGTCCAAATGGACAAACAGAGATTTGGCGGATTTAGCAAGCGCCGCTAAGCCGGCCGCATTTCGACAGCTAACCTGTTAGCGCTCATATTTGAATCCTATTCGCACCGCTTGCGGTCGCCGCACTTCTTTGTGGACTGACGCTAACGTTTCGATCGTCACACCGCAACAAGGGTCCCGGTTGAGAAAACGGAAGGATGCTTTCCCAGCATGCTTTGTTGCACTTCGCAGTAACACTTGTGACAGTGTTATGCCTCTTGAAAGTGTCATTTTATGTTCCGCCGGTGTCGTCTCAAGGCCTGTGTTAAATGGATGTGGCTTGGTGACAACACCCTTCATCACCAAGGCGCAGCATTCCTTGCAATACGTTATGCAACGGCCGACCGGTATCAGTTCATGTGTTAGGAATATATTTGTCAAGGAAAGGTGATCGTAGATTAAATGTCATAAACACATTTCATCTGCTGATTTCAAGACAGAACAGAGGAATTTCATGTGGACCCCGCCTGGGTGTCCATATTACCCACTCCGGGTCTGGCCAATGGTGTTCTTGCAATATTGAAGAATGAATTCTCGATTACAAATGCACTCAAGGGAGTGAAACAATTTTTCTTTTTATATTGAATACTCTCATCCGCCGCATAATTGCGGCTCGCTATTCATAAATTCACCTTCCGTGTCACCGATCCCCCGCCTAGTCACCAGCCCTCCATCTGTGTGCAGTTTTTGAGTCACGGGATGTTGTGAAAGCCTTGTCGAAAAGCAACTGTTGTTAAGGAAGTGAGACATCTTGATTGAGAGACAAGCTTTGTGTGTTGAGCGGGCGTCGACCTTCGCCTGAGTTGCTCGTGGACGTGACAGAGATTGTGGTGTATTTGTCCAACAGAACAATCATCGACAAAATGTGTTTTTTGGATTCTCCTGCCGTAGAATGAGTTTGACTTGTTCATATCTCAAATGGCATGACAGCAAACCTCTTGACATTGACGTCTCCTCTTGTTGGTGGCAAGAATACAAACAGGAGGAAGGCTCCTCTGTGCCCACTAGCAAGTGACGGGGCACAACGAGCGTTTGTTGATAGCCGGCGTAAGTCACTCGCTCATCGAGCAGGCTGCGACATGTCAGCGAATAGACGAGTGAACCTGAAAAGCACAACTTGAACACCTTGGAACGCTTCTTTCACTTTAGTTTCCCGACACTGTTTATATGCCACCTGTAGCTACTGTTAGCGATTGATGCTATCGTTTATAATCGTGTTCATGCATTTCCTTATATATGTATATATATTTTTTTCGTGACCAGTGGATCACAGTCTGAATCTGCACAGAGGCAGGTTAGACCCAGCGTTGGTAATTTTACAGATGAGAGCTAGCCGGCGCATCTGTGAGAAGGGGGGGCTGCACCGCAGTGGGAGTGCTCACTGCCAATCAATCAAGCTCAACCACCGCGGATCCTTTCATTCCCTTTCAATACGGCATGCTAGTTGCGCAATAGCGACTCAACATGGCGGAAGTCATTGGAGATTAAACACTGACAACACGAGCCATTTGAAACGTCCTCGCAATTTATCGGTAAACTGCAAACCTTTATATCTCTGCCCGTGGCACTTGGACTGCCTATTGTTGAAGGTTTTTCCTTTTCTCTCTTGGTTATCTCGTCTGTGTTTGACGGTATCGTGCACTTAATGAGTCTGTCTCGATATCTTTCAAACACTTCACGTCGCCCATTGCAAAAGCTCCTATTTGACTCTTCACATGGAGAACGTTTCTCACTCTTTCGCTTGAAATCGGCGTCGGTTACATTTTATTGCGGCGGCGGCGAGATTTCAATTTGGAAAATGATCCAAATAGCTGCGGGGAGTTGTTTTCCTCCTCCTTCTCGTCACGACACGCAGCTTTTTTGGATTGCCTCGCATTCCTCCTCAAAGCCGGCGACAATCACAGCCGCCGTTCTCCGGGAGATAGAAACGCTCAACTTTACTGCCACCTTTCAAGTCCGAGGGGCTTTTAAGACGGAATCCCGAGGGATTTGGCTGACGCAATTAGGGTGAAAACACCCCGGCTGTTATTTCGAGGCAATGATGCGCGCGCGACATGTAGTTTCGGTGTCGCTTATCAAAAAATACGAGCGCGTAAAGCAAAATGCTCCAGCATGGCGGCGCTTTCTTGCGTGTCGCAGGCACGTCGGCGGACTTCGAAATGCAAAACCATGGAAAATTGAAATTGGGGAGTCGTCTTCAATTCGAGGGAAATATAATTTTATTTTGAGTGCGCATGTTTTGTTCCGCGGGTCTGAGCAAAGTGTTGCATTGGAGGGCCGCATGTTGAAAAGGGACACGCGGGCGAGGTCTTTCTTTCATAAACACTCCCGTTGGCTTACGGTAGAGGTGTCCAAACTAAGACCTGGGGGCCATTTGCGGCCCACCATCCATTTTCCAGCGGCCCGCGACATGACCCCAAAAACCCCACAAAAACATCCCCACACCCCTAAAAGTGACATTCGACACAGGCTGCAGTGTTCCTTAAAAAAGGGATAGGTGAGCAGAGTGAGAAGGAAGAAAAAAAATAGTTGATATCCAGCAGAATTTAGAAGATACAAATTTCTGATTAAAAGAACAACACAATTTATCTTCAAACCACTGAAGTGAGTCAAGATGAGTCCATTTTAAAGGAGTTTCTTCCACTTGGTGCTCTCTGGCTGACTGATGAAGACGTCACATGAATGATCCTCAAGTCCCTGAAAAATGGTCACCTCGCTGCATTCTTTTTTCCTTTTATGCTTCTGAATATGGAGATGGCTTCCGGCCGCCGTGAAGTGCAGAGCTCAACGCCCTTAACAGAAAGCTGATGAAATGAACCGGGCAGTTACAAACCATATATCGTTGCTTCCTTGATTGACTTTAGTGTGTTTCAAAAAGTGGACACATTTGAAAGTGGCTCTTCCATTTTTCTGTAGGCAGCCCTCAAATGAAAAAGTGTGGACACCCCTGGCTTACGCTATGCCGTTAGCATGCATCGGTCTGGATCAAAAGCGCCACGTTATTAACATTTTTCAGGTCTCAATCAGACGTCCTTTTTTTTTCCTTTTTTTTGGTTCAGATTAAATTTGTAATGGCATTATGCTCTTTTGAAATTGAATGAAAGTGTAAATTGGGCCCCCCCCCCCACCCCCTCCCTTTCCCGCGGGATGCCAGCGGCGTCCGTGCCACGGCAGGACAGCAGCGAGCCGGCCAGAGGGATTGAATTGCTGTACAAACTAATTGGGTGGAATATTAGGCAACAGGCTGACAGAAAAATGAAATCAGCGTCTTTGCTTTTAATTAATGTGTGTTGACTGGTGTCTCGGGGGGCCTAAAGGGGGCACAGTGAGGGCTGCTGGGGATCGGGGCTAAAATCACTCACACTATGTGCCTTGTGAGCTTTTTTTTTTTAAATTTTTTTTTACTGTTGACACGATGAAGACATTTGTTGTTTTTAGTTAAGCCGGCAAATTGATGACTCACAAAGTTGCTGTCCGGCCGTTGAAAAGGGCACGGAAGGCACAAACCAAAAGCTTGCTGTTCTTCCGGGCGTAATAATTCCGCTTTTGCGTGTGCAGAAGAATCACTTTCTCAAACGCCCACTCCTTTAGGGAAAAAAAAGATAAAAAATCCCCGTCGTCCCGTATGTAGCCGCCAGAACGCGTGGGCGCCGTTGCGTACCCACGCCGCGACTAACTGGATTGACTTGTCATTAAGCAAATTGCGTCGCGGCGTCGCCTCGGAGCACCGCGGGGCCACTCGGAGACATTCAAGGCGAGTCGCCGTGTTTGTCCACCTTCTTTGTTGTCTAACTCCGACGCCGCTATGCGCCTCCCCCGCGGCAGCGGACAAAAATGGCTACGCCGCGTTTCCAGAGCTATATTTATACATCAACGCGCCGTGAATAATTCAGCGTCCCATCTTTCATCGGAGATGAGGCGCTTGAAGCCCGTCTGGTCGTGTGGCTCAGTCGCCTCGGTGGGCTTCAAGAGGACGGCGCCGCATTTCGCGCTTCCCATTCATACGAATGGGCAGGGAAGCCCCCCTGTTCACTGGGGGAAATGGATCGAGCCCTCACGCAAAGCGCAAAAAGTATCTCAAGTAGAGCTTGAACTCACGACGATTTCAACCAGTGATTATTCTGTCGATCGTTTTGCCGATTGACCACCGAATCCGATGACACCTTTGGTTCACATGCACGACCTATTTTCCGCACCGCTCTGTCTCGGTCCGTGCCATCGAGTGTTTGTTTGTTGGCGGTGGCGTTGAAGAAAGCTGCGTCTATCGTCACTTGCGCGTTCACGTGACAAAGGGGGTGAAAAGATCAAATACATCCTGGCAAAGGTCTGATGGCTTTTTGCCGCCGGATCGCGTTTGTCAACGGTTGCCGGGGACAAGGACGTCATGCGCGGTCAGAATTGAAAACCAAAGTCATCTTATCTGCGAGCCAAAGCGCTCTGACTCATGCGCGCTCTCGGCGTCGCGCCTTACCTCTCTTTGCTCTCTGCGATAAAACTTTAAAGAGATAAGAAGCTTTTTTTTTTTTTTTCTATTTCAGGGTCACCATTAGGCTGAATAATGCATGCGCGAGAGAGAAGAACAGTTTGAGTCCTAGGGAGGATAGAAAAGCGCTGCCTTCAATTAAATTATACATCGTTATCGCAGCTGGCGAGGCCCGTCCGCCGCGTTACGCCCTCGCCGTCCGCCTTTAAATGTTCCGTGTTACTGTCTTGTCCAATATGGCGTGTCAGGCAACAGCCCCTTGTGGCGCAGTGGCTCCGGTGCATTTCAAAATGCTCCACTGCATGGACGAGGAACGCGCAGAACTGGAGCCGGCGTCCATTTTGCTTGAGGGATTTGGGCGAAAAGTCAATTCATTGTAGCCAAACTCAATGGGCACTTGATGGAAAATGGGCCTTTCATTGCCATTTTTACCAAAACGTCACGTGGACGTTTGCGTCCGCTTATTTATTTTCACCAGCGGTTAAATTCCAAACCGACCACTGGCTCACCGACCGTTCAACATGCCTCCTTCCGAACGCGGCGAGTCTTGTTGTTTGTTCCCCACACTGCGTGGGAAACGTCGCTGGGTAGCCACCGACGTTTCGCACAATTCCTCATCTTGTTTACTTCCGGTTTTGCGACCAAACGCCAGAAAACGTACATATGTGGTTTCAAATATGCACGTGATGGGAAGTTGGACGGAGTGACCGTGATCATCGAGCAACTGGCTCATTCGTTGACTTTTCTTTTGCTCGGACCGATGGCACAAACGTGCTGTTTTGGTGGTAAAACGGATGGCTGACGTGAGCAGGCTACGAGGGGCGGAACAACAAAACGATCTGAGTCTCGCCCAATAAAAGAAGCAGGTAGAAATTGGAATACAGTGGAATCGTCCACATCACCCAAAGGTGACACTGAAGTATTGCGTCTTTTGAAGTTGATTAAAAACAAAACATTTTGGAGTATGTCTACCGCGTTAGCACCAAATACAAAGTGTTGCAGGAACAGATAATCAATGATGTATAAGCGTTAAAATAGTTTTTTTTTGGGAAGTGGAACCAATGGACTATGTGACACTCCATGACATCACAAGTCTTGATAGGAAAATGCTACGATACTGTGAAATTTTTTCTCGCTTTGGCTCTGAAGAGCTCAGGAGAGGCCATTTCAACGTGTTTTTTTTTTTTTTTGCTTGACGCACTGACATTTAGCGCCACATACTGCCAAAAGCACTTGCCAGAGGCTGAGCTGCACTGTGTTTGTTTACCAAGCAGTCATCCCATACCATGGAAAAAAAAAATCCAAATCCATGTGCTGTTGCCGCTGTTGCGACATCAGATTTACTTTTGCAAAGCTCAGGGGCATTCACGTTCCAATTAAAAGCCACTTGAGATGACCTCAAGCGATTTGAGCTGACACCGAAAGGCCACATCAAAGGATCACATGTATTCTTTGATTCATTTATTTATTTTTTCTTTCACGTCCCCGCCAGGAGCTGCAGTATGTCAGCGCAGTATTTATAAGAAGCCAGGGATTTCAAAAGCTAATATTAAGGTCTACAAAGGCCATGTTGGCGTTTTGCATTCGTCTGCAGCTTTTTTTTTTTTCCCCTTCCTCCTTCCAAAATAGCCGCAAAGGTTGCTCTCTTGGCGCGCTGGAACAAAGCAGGAAAAATTGCTCCCGTTACATATGACCAGCTTGGAGATATTTACTTTGTTCGTAATTGCTGTCCTGTGCATGTGCTGCCTTTCTGCCTCACTTTGCAAGTGTGACGATTCCGCAGGCGGCCACTCAAAGTGCGGGCCGCCATTTTCCCATCCATGCCTTAGATAGCACAACCATGCTGAGTTGTTTTGTTTTGTTTGCCGTGGGTTCAAATTGGGCCAAAAATCTTTTTGTTATCTGCGATTCCAAGAGTTTGGTACCCGTAGCATAGAACGTCAATGTTCTGACTTTTGAAGAAAACTGTCGGCCATCCGACTGCAAAGTCCTGGCGCCGGTCGGTCACCAATCATTTTGTCAGCCGTTGCTCATTTCCGGGGAATAAGGTTTCCGGATTCCTCCATCCACTCAATGATGATGAAATTAATTGGTCCACGGGTTTGGGAAATGGCACTTTTGGGCAATTGAGTTTTAATCAAAGGCGAGGCGGGGACCATTTGTTTCGTTTCAACACATTTTCAAGTCGTTACTGCTCTGAATGGAGGGCAGAGCCTCTTAGCTGTCAGCAGAAAGTGATGCCGAAAAGGAGAACTTTCACTTTCAAGCTGAAACTTCTTTTGCTTGGACTTGGACTCGAAGCGCTGCAGACCGCGTTCCCGGGAGCGTGATTACCTGCCCCGCATTAGGGCCATCTTACGTTAACATTGTCCTTAGCTCGCTAGTTAATTAACCCCAAAGACCTTCATTTGCGGTCCAATAATGCGCAACAATGGATTAACTTCCCATTCTCATTACTAAGATTGTTTGATTAAAATCGCGGCTTCCGTTCTCGGTTCCGTTGCGTCTATCAGCGAGTCGCTGTGATTGAGTTGACCACGAGCTTTTGCGCGTTCCCTCCATTCCTTGAGACTGCCGCAAAATTGGAGTTCACTTCTGTCACAATCACAGGAACAGCGTGAATCCATGTTTTTTTTTTTTTTTTCAGGGGGGGGGGGGGAGGTTGTAGTG
>CAAKHF010007522.1:0-11906 GCA_901007745.1 Hippocampus kuda
CACGGGAAGGGGGGGGGGGGGGGGGGGGGGGTATACGTCGCCTAGCCGAAAGCGTAGCGTGAAATATTTCTTCCCTCTACCAGAGAGACAGAGGGGGAGTTTTTGGCAGTCGGCTTGTGTCACTTCTGTCACACTTTATTTGAACGGAAACTGATGCGGCGTTCTATTAAAAGACAAACATTGGTGCGCTTTTTCCGCAGCAGACGTTGAACCCAGTTCCAGTCGACTTGACTGCGGCGTTGCGAGGAGACGCCATTCTGTAGAGTGAGAAGCCCTGGGCCAGTATTTGAGAACCACTAATCCAGATTAAACCCCCCCACCCCCCACCTTCCATTTTCTTTCACCGTTCCCTTTCTGTGGCGAGAGAAATATACGATTTCAACAGATGTCATCAGCTTGGGCGTAGCACAAACTGTCTTATCGTGAAACGTGGGGTTTGATGTGCCAATTGCTTGAAGATTGAAGTCGATGAGAATTTGGACGACGCGGCGCGCTCGGCTTTACCGCCGCAAAATCCTCCTTTCATGGTTGCCCGAGTTGAGGGGTGATTTTTTGGTTCTTCAAGTAATAGGCCTATTTTATTTAACCAACGCATGCAAAGAAGACCGGGATGTACCCGGCGAGATGCGCAGAGACGAACCTTTATTTCACCCGGAGAGATAAACTCAACACAATCCATCCCCGCATTACGAATGCGATGCCGAAAACACTGGCGGCGCTTTTCATAAGAGGAGCGTTACCTTCACAATCGTCACAAAGGGAGGCCCGGTGGTTGGCGCCAAACGATCCGACGTCGTCTTCGCCGTGGCCGAGGGGTCGGGGAGGGATGCGTTCTTGCTCGCCATGTAATCCAGACCGTACCCGAAGGCCTGAATGGCGTTTCCTGGAAGAGACGCGCACACGCGCGGCACGTGACGACAGGAAGCCGTTTCGAACCCGAGCCAACCGCTCCGGTCGCCCGCCCGATCTTTGGCAAGCGCCGTGACGAGGTAGGCGTGCGACGAGGGAGCAACGAGGACGACGGCGAGCCAAAAAACAAAACAAAAAAAAAAATTTGATTCGTCGGTGGGATTAAGAGTCGCATGCCAAAACTCATCAAAAACAATCTGAGATTTGTGTTTTAAAAGCTGTCACCAGGGGAGGCCGCTCAGGATTTTTCCTCCTGCGGAATAGCAAGCGCTGGCCTGTGTTCAATAATCAAAGATGTGCCCTCCTTATGTAAGTGTTCATGTCGTCAATTTAACTTTTCGGCAAAGAAAATCCTCAGGGATTCAAACGCACGCGCTCATCCAATCTTTGGTTCGTGTCCTCCCGCTCAATAAGGGAGCTTTAGCGCCGCTCGGTCGACAGCAAACGGACACAATTGCAGCGACGCGCCCACACTTGGAGATGATGAACCCCAATTTGTTTGCCGATCAATGCGCGCACCACGAAATGGGATCCTTTTAAAACAAGCCAATCAGTCGGCTCTAACAGGGGCAGCATTAGCCTGTGAATGCGGATGTGAGGCGCTTCTTCGCCTTCGGTGCATTTTGTTGTGTCTAAGCACATGCGCGAGCCGCTGCAAGAACGCGATAAACTCCCGTTCAGTCGGCTTTTCAGACACGTGGCAAAATAGTGGCGGCCTACCTTTTTTTCCGCTTCTCAGCCGTTGAAAGCGCCACGCTTTTGTCTCTTTGTTCACCCGGGGAGGAGAGAAGGCATATAATTGCTTGGCAACCACCTCCATTACAAGGTCAGTTTGGAGAGATGACTTTGAATAGATTTTATACCACTGATCAAATTCAAAACGGCGCGGAACAAAAAGGTGAAACGGTCCCGCACGTCTAAGCCTGCTGGACATCAGCATTTAGAGATCTTCGTGTTTTGCACCAACGTGATACTGGGAAGCGACTTACTTAACATGCATGCATGCGCTGGACGCCACATGAGGATCATTGATGTGCTTCCCTACAAGAGCTGTAGCCCCCCCGAAAATTGTCATGATCCCGTCTTGTTGGTTTTTCGGTGTCCGACGAGCGTGGATGGCGTTCCCTCCTGAGCCGCACTGGTCGCTAGGCTTCCTCGTGAACCAACTGCCGATTTAAATTTTGCCACGCCGACAAGTGGCTGTCGGATTATTTCGCCTTGCTCACGACTCTTGTCTCCAAGCGCCTGTTTTTTCGAGAACAGTGGTTCTTAACCTTGTCAGAGGTACCGAACCCAACCAGTTCATATTCACATTCACCAAACCTTTCATTCGTGAAAAACAAAAATATGACTTTTTACAAATTCGAGACGTAAAAAATGCATTCATTAAAAATGACAGTCACACGTTGACGACTGAGCGAACACTGATTGGACAAGCAATGTCATGTGATCACCTGCAGCCAGTGATGGCTAAGTGGGCGTGTCATAACTAATTGACATGTTGAGTTGGGTATGTCTTAACCTCCATGGCAGAGGCTTCGTCGAACCCCTGAAACCGATTCACCGAACCCCTCGGGTTCAATCGAACCCAAGTTAAGAACCACCGTTCTAGACGTTCTTGACTTTTTGCCCGATAGCTTCTCACCACCAAGTATTTTTTTTTTTCATAGACGTAATTCTGGTTGTTTATTCTCGGTTTGTATTTCTCGTGTGTTGGATTTTCTTGTCCTTTCAGTGACAAGCAATTTACGTTTATCTTGTTCCTTGCCTTTTGCAAGTGTTTTCGGTTTGTTTCACTTTTTCCTGGTTTGTTGTCTTTAGTTGTACTTTGTCGGTCCCAGGTTTTGTAAATAAACCTTTTTGTCACATTATTATCTGAGTCCACGCTTATGGAATCCCAATTCTGAGCTCAGCTTTCCGTAAACCTGACAAAAATGCATCAAATAATAAATGTGCCTGTCCGAAGATTATAGTGCTCACTTTTGATGGACAAAAAGAGATTTTTAAAAGATCGCGAGAGAAAAGTACTCATTTAATTTTTCTCATATTGTGCTGGTAAATACAGAGAACCATTTGGAATATTTTGCCCTAATATAGCAAAATAAAGTAACCAACCAAAATAAGTTTGACACAGCCACCAACAAGCACATCAATAATAGGAATTTACATGAAGACCTCTCGTGAGCAACTGTGTTGAAATATCGTTACTTTATTTGCGGGCGTTTTATTCTGAATTAAATTTTTCGGGGGGTTTTTTTTACATGCTGTTTCCGGTCCTTCGTTTCCTGTGAAGCACATTGAATTGCCTCTGTATCTGAAAGGTGCTATGGAAATAAAGCTGCCTTGCCTTATGTGCGCCATTACATCGTTAGTTGCGAGAGATGAAGTCAAGGTGTACAGCCGATAAATAGTCCTACAAGTATATCTTTGTTCATCTTTCTTTGCCAGCGACGCACAGTGCTAAGCAGAATAATTGAATGCTCTTCCACAAGATGGCAGAAGGTACAAAAAGGCTTTTCATCCATCTGTTCCGAATCATACATTGGAAAAAGGCGTGTCATCCCGCGAGCAAATCAGCTTTTGCGTTCAATCAGAGGGGCCCGGATTTGTTTTGAATTTTTCATTGATATATTTTTTTTTTTAATGTCAAACGGTTGTCTTGGCTTCATAAAGGTTGAGGAAAAACTGCCACGCGGATGCTGTCGGAGAAGGCTATTCAGTCATACGTGAAACCGGCAGATGACTACCGGTACCTCGCATGCCAATTGAAGACCGAAAAATACGTTGAAATGGGAGCCAATTGTCGTACATTTTGCTTCGACGACCATCTTTCACATTTAGCCGCCATTGTAGAATTGGATGCGATATAAACGAGTACATTGATACCCCATCCTTGGATTGCAGTCGCTATTACAAACGCAGCATTGTGTATTCTCTCCTCCCCGGCGTGTCGGAAGTTTATCGCTCGTTCCCCTCGACTGCGGGGGAGGGGGGGGGGAAGCTGCGTTTTAGGAGTTATTTTTCAAGACGCCTCCTCAGCTCCGAGCCTCATCCCTCATCCTGCACGTTCAGCAAAAAGGCAACCCCTGTAATCTATTGAAATGGTCTGAAAGCATTTTACCCACACGGTGAGAACATGGTGTCGCGTAGCACCGAGCGCCCATATCAAGGAAGGATTTTTTTTTTCCCGCTCCCGACTGAAAGCGACGCGAGGACGTTTGAGGGAGCAGCTTCCGTCTTCCTGAGCGTGAGATGTTCAGAAGATATGGATTATTTAATTCTCTGCCTGGGATTTGTATGACGCGTTACTCCCCGTAAGCGATAAGCCTGAGATTGCTGGTGAAAATGACATGCAAATGGTTTCTTTTGTGTTAAGGTCCGGGCAAGATGTGGCTCGAAGGAAGGATGAGCGGAGAAAAGAAAGTGACGTCTTTCTGACAAACTTAATTCACTAATTCCAATTTAATCAGCTGGCAAAGACATGTCTGTTGAAGTTGAATGAAACTGTAGAGCTGACAAATTTGATTACGTCTTGACGTTACATTAATCTCCCCCCCCCCCACCCCCTCCTCCCCGGCCCCCACTTCGCCTTTCCAACGTACTGTATTTTCTCAGTCGGTCTATGATAAATGCCGAGCATCAATTTGTCATCAGATGCATATTCGACTTGAATAAATCAAGGCAGTGGCTGAAGAGAAATCTTCTTTAACCCTTTCATGTAACCTGACAACACGATGAGATGTCGACTGTCGTGACCGCCGTCCCTGAAAGGGTTAATTTTACTGAGTATAATTTTTTTTTAAAAGCTTTACAGTGACTGATGCAGGGCAGCAGGGTGGCCGAGTAGTGAGCACGTCTGCCTCACAGTTCTAAAGTTCTGCGCTTGAATCCTTCCTGGCTGTTCCAGGACTGGTGTCACAAACCCAAAATGACAAACGTTGAGTTTCTCCCTCCATTGTGGGACAGACAATCAGAGCGCGAGAAGAATTCAGAGCTGTGACAAGACAGGATCTTAGATCACCCGCAGTCAGTTTCTTGCTAAGTTATTCACCGCAAACCAATTTCCCTGAAGCTTCATTCCAACTTTGGCTTCTTTTTTTTTTTTTTTTTTTGTCTTGGCTCGGCTAGCGTTTCCACGCGCCACCCACGTGGCTGATTTCGGTGCGGAGGAGCGTACGCAACCCGACTTTAATTTGCTCATGCGCCGCGTGAGTCGAGTATGAGTTAGAAAGCGTTTGAGGAAGGTGGGCTCACTCAGGCAAGTGTTGTCGGTGAAGCTCTGCAGGAAGTTGGCGCACTCCTCTTCCTGGTTGCCGCTGCCCTTGCAGGTGCACCAGGGCGAGATGGTCCAGTGGCTGAAGCTGCTGTCCACGTAGTTGGGTGTCATGTCCGTCCCTGCGAATACACGTGCGCGCACAAGCGCATCCAGACATATCCACGCATTAGGATGAACATCTACGGGTCACTAATGGACAATAATGGCCGACATTTATTGCAAATCGTTTCCGGAAAAACGCGGCGACGTGGGAACGCCACCGTCCTGTTTTAGTCGTTACGGGAAGCCAGCGCTCGTTGGAATACTTCATTTTCGATGTAAAGAGGCCATTACGCCGATGAATATTTTTGGCAAAGCAGGCGCTTTCGCCAGCGCCGTCGGAGGAGAACAGCGCTGCGGCAAAACACTTCACTTTTGAAAGGTCTGTCAGCAGGAGTCAGCCATGTCATCCACTTTGTGTGAGCAGCGTGACTTATCTCCTCGCTGTGTGCAGTGGATGTGCCCATGCAACTCGGGCGTCGGGGGGAAAAAAAAAAAAAATCTTTCAGTTTTGCACCGCGTCTAATCTCCGACGAGCCCGGACGTCATCGCCAAGGTGCCGTTATCAAAATATGGATGCATTAGCCCGCGCGCATTGTTGGAGCAACATTTAATATGAGCAAACAGATGGTCATCAAGTCTTTTAATTAAGTCAACACTCTCTCTGTGCCTCCCTAATTACTTCTAGTAGTAAACTGATGGCCAGGCCGCTGGGGGAGATATCCGTAGCCGACGGGGGAAAAGCTGACAATCTCACTCCTCCGCCTGCTCCACAGGATGAAAAAAAAAAAGAAGAAGAAGAAACGAAGACAAGAGCACTGCAGCGGCGTTTCTTCCTCTCTAGACCACAAAACCGTCTTCTGTAATCTCGCAGCACTGCTGACATTTGTGAAAAATATTGTGAGATCTCCCAGCAGGTCGCTCCTTTTCGCTCTCTCTTTCCCTTCAGACGCGCTCTCACTCCATCACAGTGATACTGACCGATGAGCCTTGTGTAGGAGGCCAGGCAAGCTTGGTGATTGTCTTGGTTGGGACAGGTGCTCACTGTGGGTGGGATGTTGCGGCAGTTTGCCATGAAATCAGCCAGCCTGGATCTGCGCAATAGAGACAGAGAGAGAAAGGATACAAAGAAAGTGGTCACAAACACAAAATATCCACCAAGTGAAGTCAAAAATGAGTCAGTGAGGCTGCGTCGTATGCCATGGAAGTGACCTGTGCCAAAAGTCTTTTAGTCGCACCAATGTTTTTGTGGCGGTCAAACAGGTGGACTAAAAAAAAAAAAACAACCTGATCTCCCTCGTGACTCAGAACCAGTATTATATAATAGTAAGATAGTAATAAGATAATAATAAGAAGAAAATATTATTATTATTATTATTATTAATTTTTTTAATTATTATTTTTCGCTCACTTGAGATGCACCACAAACCGGGCAGGAATTACTTGATGCACGATGAGAGCGTCATGCTTCCTTTTGAGCCGTTCTTCTACGATTATCCCTCACATCTCAGAGGTTTCCCCAAATTGACTCTGGGCGCTAACCTTCGGTACTGATAAAAAGTGTTCCGTTTTATTTTTTTGGTGGTGGTTGTTGTTGTTGTTTTTTTTTTGGTGTGTTTGCGATAAGAGCTTTAAGTCTGCCGAGGCCCCCAGGGTGGCATTGCTAATCCACTTAAGTAGGTTTATTGGGAGGAGCGTGTGCAAAGTTACTCTGTCTGTGCTCCTCACATCACTGCTGCCCACTCCGTGAATCACAAACCGTTTTTTTTTTTTTTTTTTTTTTCTCTCTCTAGTTGTTCTTCTGACTGCTTCCTAGAGCCTCTTTTTACGCTCGGCTCTGCGGTGGATTTTAAGCAGCTATATACCTAACGCAGGTAAATTTGAATTAGTCTACGAACTGAATAAATATCAATTATGCCTATGCAGACACGCCACAAAATAGTGAGCAATAGAATGATGTTCAAAACAAGAGCTGTTAAAAAAATAAATCAATAAAATTCTACCTTCATAACCCTGGAGAACCCAAGAACCCTTTTTTTCTTTGGAAAATGATGAATTAAATTATACATTACAGTAAATGACTGCTATATTTTCACTGAACACCAAAATGTTTTTTCAAATATTCAATGCCTTAATCCTAATTTAGGATAAGGGCCAAATTTGACCCTTTGGGATTCAAGGGTAAAAAAAAAAAAATTCTACCTTGATAAAGACAATGATGCCCAGATATGACTGATGCTATGAAAGCGGAATTAATTAAACAATACGGTGACGATACAGAAAGCTAATATTTTCACTGCCTCACTTTATCATATGAGAAAGACCCACAAATTACGGACAGGTATGGAAAATATAACAGCAGTATGTTGCCAGACTGTTTTTAAAATTCATCAAAATTCCCTTCGATGTCTTAGATGAGTTATGGCAAGATATGATTTTGTTGGCAAATTCAGCATAGCTAATACATTCATTTTACTGCAACGGGAGACATTCTTTTGGAGAAACTTGCCTTGGGTTTTATGCATGCATGCATGCATGCAAAAAAAAAAAAAAAAATCATACAGGCACAGCGTAGCTGGAGAAGAGTCCGGTTTGAATTTTATACAGGGCTCAAAACACATCCAGTTGCAGCAACATTTGGAACAGTCTGTGTGCGTGACATCAGCGAATCTTGAGAGATTTCTGCAAATATGATGCTAAAGCACGACAGTCTGCATCAAAAATGTTTTGTTTTGTTTTTTTCTACGACTTTGCAAGACCATCACAGAAGGCTGCCAATGCTGTCCAAGTATGGTGAAGACCTCAAACATCAACTTAGTGCGGCGGAATGACCAAACAGGTCTGTGTCCTGGCTACTCGGTACAATTCCGTGACACAAAGGCTCAGTTCCGAAAACATTCTTCTCCCTCCGCATATACGTCCTCGTCAGAGTTAATGATGCGGAAACTAGTTTTGCATTTGTGTGGCAGTTAAAAGCAATATAAACAAACAAAGACTCCAAAACAAGGGCTGAGTCTCATGCTGTGCTGAAAGCCAACGAATAAAATGGGTGTGAAGGCGGGTTTTAAAAAAAGGACACTGAAGCTTTTCTAATGCACACCGGGAGGTCGTTCCATATTTTTCGGAACAGCCAGAGAAAAAGCTTTATCTTCTCTGAGCTTCTGACTGAACTTGTTACCTCCCGGGAGCAGCTGGTCAGCTCACCTGAGGCAAGAAAGAGTGTTGGGATGGAAAAAGCTTGGAGGGGTAAGGAAGACCATTAGGAGATTTGAAAACAAATAGAATCCTAAAGTCAACTCTTCCGTGCGCAGTCAGGATGTTTGATACCACTTTTTTTTTCCCCAGGTAGATCCTACTATGAGATATCCTTTTCAAGCACTCATCGACACAGAGTGCCTTTAGTAATTTTGATATGTAAAATTGCATTGGTAAAAAAGTCTGATAATGATGATTTGCCGATGTGTCAAACCGCCGCAGTTTAGCGCCAACTATGGCAGAGCACGACTTATTCGATATCCGCCTTATTTTGCCTAAATATGGCTGCCTCTGCGAGTAGCTTAAAATAAGGCCAGCTTAAAATAAGCCCAATATTGAGACCTGGTCATCGGTATTTGCACATCCCGAGAGTGCGCAGACAACCAGTGGAGGGAGGAGGAGTTCCAATTTGTGCTCCCTCTTTCGTGTTGCAGTTAAGAGGTCAGCAACAGCATTTTGAACCGCCAAATTTCAGTTCATACACGTTTTTAGACTGGCGGCAGGTCTGCCTCCTAGTGTTGAGTTTTAATCTCAGCTTTAGCATGTTCTCGCCCTGCCGACGAGGGTTTCCCCTCTGGGTTTATTTTGCTTTCTCCCACATTCCAAAAACATGCTGAAGATGGTCATTTGCCCATACGTGTGAATGAATGCGAGTGCGAACGGTTGTGCATCCGTTGGTGACCTGGACCTCGCCACGGCCACAAAATCCGCCGCGGCAGACTCGGCCGGATGGAAGAGACATTTCCTGTCTTGAATTGTTTTGAAATATGACCGATTTGATGATTACCAGCCTTCTTGATTGTGTTTGACTTGTACTTCCTCCGAAATTATCACGCGGTCCTGCTGTTCCCTTCCATTACCAAAATACAAATGACTTTTATCGTTACAAAACCCCCCCGCTGTCTTTACAGAGCGTTTTAACCAGCACAGCCATCCGAGCTGAACGCTTTATGCTTCACTTATGGCTGATTTTTTTTTTTCTATTTGTTTTGCTGTGCAGCCAGTGTAGACAAATTGAGCCTCATGTGTGTTGAGGGGACAATATCCGCTTTGTTGATGTCTTTTACGTGGCCTTCTCAGAAGCACACCTCACAAAAAGGGAAATCTTATCACCGTGATGGTCTTCTCCCGGGCCGCTTAATCATCTTAATGCCTCAAAACGGATGTGAAAATAATCACCTTGTGCACTGATACTGTGTGTACCCCCTGAAGACATGCTGCCTTTTAACAAATGCGATGAGTTCATTAGCGAGAGGGAATAAAAGAGATGAAAAAAAAAACGAAATGATGTGTTTCAAAATCCTGACCGGTGTGTGTGATCCATTTGTGGGATCTCACACGGTCCTGCTGTGAGACTCCGAGAGATGAAATAGGATTGAAACAATGCGCCATCGGATGCGACCGCCGCCCAAACCTTCCGTCACCTTTTTAAATATGCGTAGCAGCTGTATCACCTTCACGCGGTGCAACGGTGCTACTCGATCACGAATGCATTGCCGTGTGGCTTTTCCAGACATTTCTGAAGCAGCTGGACCCACTTTGATGAATAATGAGCCCTCCGGTGCTGATGCTGGGCCACCCGGTGCCATCAGCAGAGGGAATATTGTCATTCGTGGAAGTCCGTGAGGAGGATTCAGGCGGAAATAAAACGGGGTATTTCAAGGGAGAGTCCTTGTGGTGAGTTGAAGACAAGTGTGCGCACCGTTACGCTTCATCCTAAATCTGTGGGTAAAAAGTGCACACAAACGGATTTGTTTAGGGAGGATTATGGGCGTGACCAGGTGGAAGTAAGTCCTTCTCTCAGCTTTTCACTGGAGTGTGGTATGACGTGATTGACGGAGAAACCAAAAAAAAAAAATCGATATATATATTCAAGTGCATCTCCGCTGAGCGTCCTAACAAATCACCTTCAGAGCTTGCAAAGAGCCGCTAATTTATTCCTTCATTAGGACTCCTGCAAGCTGGGCAATATGCTGTCCCGATGCGTTGAGCCGACGGGCTGAACCGTTGTTTTTTTTTCCGCCAATACTGCCACTAATGTCACATTTAAAGCGACGTGGAATCGAATTTGGAATGAAACGGAATCCAATTTGTCATTGCACATGGGCAAGTACCGAGCAACGAAATTCACTCCACCGTGACAACGCGTCCAAGATGCGTCAAAAATAACGACCAACAGAGGGACGCAGAAAGAAAAAGCGTGACGAGTCGCCAAGATTTTCAGAGATGAAAAAGGAAAACATAAGGGAATGGGTGTGGGGTGGGGGGGGGGGGGGGGGGAGTTCCAGGCTTTGCCCTCTTAAGGGAGGGGCACCGTTTGAGTTTTGAGCATGACCGTGATAAAGAATTTGAACAATTGATCTGTGCCTCTGAGTTTTAGTTTTAGAATGAATTTTTTCATCTTTATGATTCATCAGTGGGTATGATTAATACCCTTGAAATCAATATTTACTCTTCGAATGAATTCATCACCTTCAAAACGCCTGAAAAGTCACCATGCTCTACCTTGGTGAAATCTATTTCTTTTAGGAGTCGAGGAAACAACCTCTCAAGACACATTGAGTCGTGCCCCCGGAGAGGTGGGGGGGGGGGGGGTGCTCTCTCAAGATGAGTTTCACAAATCAATGCAAAAGTTGCTGTACATATAACAAGTGGAACAACAAAGTGCCCGCATGCCTGGAATTGAACAGGAAGTCTGTTCGACTGGGAAAATTGCACAGTTTGTACTTTTGCAAACTCATACAAGGGAATTTGCCCAAACGAGACCAATTGGAAGAGATGATCAGGTGTGCCATGGGGAATTCAATCTCATTCAGTTTGCCAGAAAAAAAGGATTTATTGACAAATATATTTTCATTTGGCTTTGACGTTTTGTCCACAACTGTCATCATGAAGACAGAGCTCTTGTTGTATTTGTGTGCCACACCAGCAAAGTACATTCAGAAGTCGAAAAACAAATACATATACCCTGATGGAGGGTATTCAAAATATGGTTGTGGAGGTGTTATTTATGTCCAAAAGGACAAAAAAGGACGACCAAGAAAGACACTCAATGACGCACATACAGGTCAAAACATATTTTTTTTTTCGACTTCTTAAGGGTAAAGGTTCTTTAAAATTGGCAATGCTGTTTTTTTTTTTTTTTGTTTTGTTTTTTTGTCAGGTAAGGCAAACATGAGACAAAGCGCCGTCTTTCTTTTTCCAAGTGAAATTCTCAAAGACAATGATGGCTTTAAAGACAGTCATTTAACGTTTACGGAGGCGTGCTGAGTGTTGGCACAAACGGTGTTCCGACCCCGGGATGCAGCACGTTTCAAGGTTTCCACAGCATTTTCCATTATAGCGCCACCGAACGTCACTCGCTGCCAAAATTACAGGTTGTCGAACTCAACAGAGTTTTTTTTTTTTTTTTTTTTTTTCTTGCCTT
>CAAKHF010007523.1:0-24532 GCA_901007745.1 Hippocampus kuda
CAGATCCAGACCGACAAGATGGTAATGGCGAACCAACCAGATATCGTGATCATAGATAAAGGGCAGAGGAAAGCCGTTGTAGTGGATGTAGCGGTCCCAAGTGATGGAAACATCAGAAAGAAGGAACACGAGAAACTTGAGAAATACCAAGGGCTCAGAGAGGAGCTGGAGAGAGCCTGGAAGGTAAAGGTGACAGTCGTGCCTGTGGTAGTCGGAGCACTCGGGGCAGTGACCCCCAAACTAGACGAGTGGTTGCAACAGATCCCGGGAACAACATCAGACATCTCAGTCCAGAAATGTGCAGTGCTGGGAACAGCAAGGATACTGCGCAGAACCCTCAAGCTTCCTGGCCTCTGGTAGAGGACCCGAGCTGAATGAGGGACGGACACCACCCGAGGGGTGAGACGAGGATTTTTTTTTTTATATATATATATATATATATATATATATATATATATATATATATATATATATATATATATATATATATATGTTTAAAAGTCAGATGTGGACATACATTTGTCCTTATTCTTTTGTTTATTCCTGTTGTACGCCGATTAAGATGTTGGACTCATGGCTCATTGTATAGTTTAGGTGTACAGTACTGTGTTTCGTTTGTTTTGGTGTCCTTTCTTGTAATTCTCATTAATTGGGGTCATGTGTGAATTGACCATTGATGTTCAGTCTACAGTTAAATGTCAGGTCCATTCTCCTTTGCAAATGTCAAAAGTGTCATGGAAGGAGTCCTCATGTTACTGTCATTGGCAAACATGCTTAGATCATAGTCCGTTCAATACATGATGTCATGAAACGGTATTCCTTTTTTGATCGCTGCTGTCGGTTAACAAATGCACGTTTAGTCCCTGCCTGTATTTACAGAGAGCAATCGCAACTTCCCGAAAAGTGTTGCGTGCACATGAGATCCATATTGAGTAAACTGGTGAAAACCTTCTCATCGACCAACCAACAGGTTTTACACTCAATCCAGTGATGTCAGATTAAACAGTAATGAGAACAGGCAGCATTTCTAATGCAAATACACAGCAAACGGGAAGGGAATGCCACGTCAATGAATCAAAACACTGCAGCTGCAAGTCGGCAGCATATTTGGTGGCACAATACGCACAGGCAACACGCACAAGGTCATTGATGGAGACTCTCAACACGGAGCGACCATCCATCTTACTAATCACTGGATGTGTCATGGTGAATAATGATATTATGATAAATAGCTGACGCCTTCCATTGTAACAAATAGGTTTAGCTTAGAGAGGGTGAATCTTTGGGAAGAAAGCAGATGCAAAAAATGCCTGCACACAGACAGTAGATTATGTAAATTCATACATTTACATGCACACGCTAAAGCGACACACGCATATGTCTTGGAAAAAAAACATCTCCCGCTTTGGTGAATCCTCTCACCCCTTCCCAATTTTCTTCTGGTAAAATCACAGGAATTTTTCACACACTTCCTTGAAGATAACATTTTAAAGAGCTGACTTGTAAAAGAGAGGAAAAAAAAAAACAAATTCCTACACAACCTGGCATGTAAAACAGAAGCGGTGCGATCCATGCACCACGTCAAGTAGAGAACACGTCCAAGGTGAATGGTGGATACAGAAGCATAAAAAGCCAGTGTTGGGGTTAGAACGTTACCAAAGTAATATATTACATTTCGGCAGTAGCAAAGTAATATAACAAGTTATTCATTATATTTTTCGTAATATTATTCCTGTAACGCAATACAAGTTTGGGACGACAAGCTGTAATTCATCACCAAAAGTAAAGGGGAAAGCGATTCATTAGGTCATTTACAATACAAGCTGTGAACCATCACCATTCAGTTCTCACTTGCCTCTCGAAGTCACGCATCAAAGATGTGTACGGAGTCCCAAAAAACTCTTCGGAACTCTTTTTTTTTTTTTTTAATACACAATCGTTAGCATGTTACATGGCTGAGAGGTCATCGTTTGTCAGACTAATCACTGTCATGGTTTCATGAAATGAAATGCAAAACATTTAAAATACAAGTCGGAACACACCGAAGTAAGAAGCAGCCTTTTGTAAGAGTCATTGTGCATCTGAGATATGTTTTGAATGGATGTGCCATACAGCCCGAACATTTTATAATATTGACTAAGAGAATCGAATGATTCTTAAAAATAAATAAATAAAAAAATGTCAGAGCGATCATGCATGGCGAGTGCATGTGATGATGTCACCATTGCTAAAATTGGGAACCCCTACAGAGATGATTGTGCCCCATGTACTGTGCTTACTCTGTGCATAGAGAGCAGCAGGCCGGGAGCCGCTTGTATTAAACTTGACCTTCTCTTACCAGCCAATGTTGAACTCGACGTGGGCATCAAAGAAGCCAACAACAGGAGCCGTGGCCGCGTTCCAACCATGTATTCTGGCTCGGATCAGACCCTCTCGTTTGCTGTTCCTCACTATCTTGACCAGGCCAGGGTAACGTTTGTTCACATACTGATCCAAGTTGAATTTCAGCTCCACTGTAAAAGGGCAGATTAGACAGTGACATGTCATGATAGTGTTAAGATAGAATGCATTCAAAGGTTGGGTTGTCAACCATTTCAAATATTAACATTTCTCGCGTAGCTTTATTGGCAAGCTTGAACAGAGTAAAGCAGTTTATTTTTGAACGCTTTTCCCGTTTGTATCCTTCTTTATGAAAAACATGATATAGAAGATTGTGCACACTGTGCATGTCTTGTAAAAATATGCAGTCAAACAACCAATATGAACACATTTGATAATACTGCAGCTGTGACTTGATTTGTTGGCAGTTTGGAAGTCAAGACGTGTTTGCATTCAAAATGTGCTCCTTTCTTCTGCCACAATACCATGTGGATGAGGAATATTCAAATATTTTCATGAGATATGTTTAAAATTACATCCAGCATAGGAATATTCAAATATTTTCACGAGATATGTTTTAATTACATCCAGCATTTCATGAAAGACACACAGGGAAATGAAAACGATGCAGCAATGTTATACAGTATAAGTTACAGGAGAATATGCTTATGAAACAGTTTAATCTAAATGGCTGACAGACATCACATAGAGAAAAAAAGACTGACTGGCATGTGGGAAATGTGCATGCCTGTCATATTTAATTCAGTGAATTTACTTTAGCTTGTTAGTTTGTAGTTTGTTATTGCATGGAAATCTGTAGGCCTCATTAAGTTTTTGTTGTAAACACGGTTAGACATTCATTGGAGTCATTCTGCCCTCCCTCCCTACCCCACCCCCAAACACACACACACACACACACACACACACACACACACACACACACACACACACACACACACACACACACTCGCACACATTTGCGCTTACACCCGTTCAGTCAAAGCGGAACTCATCAATATATGACTACAAGGTTGCATGCCGTCCAAGCGAACGGCAGTAATGTGTTGTGGGGAAATAGAAAACATGCACCTTGTGTGTCATTTATCTTAAACGTTTCAATTCATACTTGAGGGGTAGACAGGAGGACAGCCAGAAGAGATGAAGAGATGAAGCGGCCGAGTTCGCTTGTTATTTATCTCACGTCAGGTGAGAAAGGCTCCAAATACATAGCTTGTACATCTTCCGCAAATGATTCATGATTGTACTTCAAACATAGAGTCCGAACCACTAGCACCAAATCTGACCTTTGAGTGACGATGCACCGATCACTGAAAATATCAAAAACCAACAGTCATGCAGTACAAGACAATCACAATAAACTACACACTGCAATGACCGTCATATCATATTCTATTGACCAGTTTTTGTTTGGTTTATCGTAACTGCTTCTGGGAAAACTGAAAATTCATGTGACAAAAATAAATACATGTGACTTTATTTGCCTTTGTTGACTTTATTTGTATTTCTTTTAAGTGGGACACTGCTTATCTTAAAAATGTGCCGGTGATTTTAGCGTTTGATTGTGTTCTGTGAGGTTCAATCAGCCGTACTTCCTAATGGCATTTGAAATGATAATTTAATGAACAAGTTGGAATCATGCTGTTAATAAAAGATATGTGATGAACACATTCATTCCGGAGCATCAAATTGTTAAAGTGAGTCAATAAAATAAATCAATTTAATTTAATCATCGAGCTCTAAAAAGGGTTTGCTTCGAGGTCTGTCTCATTCCACCAAGTCAATGACAGAGGGCTGTTCAGCAGTATTAAACCCACTGTATCTCCATCCGCATATTCATGTAGATTTTCTGTTAAGAAAGGATTGTACCCTGATTAGGAAGATGCATAACCAATTTCCAGATTAGGCAAAACAGATAAATCACTTACCTGTACCGGAAGGAAGTGCTTTCAACATTTGTCTGAAGACACCAGCCATAAAGACAACAAAATTTGAGTTTGGCTTCAAACCAACATGTCATCAATCCGCTGTGCTAGTTCTTCTGCTAACCTGTTTTGTCGGGTTTGGCCGCATGATGTTCCACATATAGCAGAAAAACGTTTCCAGTGAAAATCGGGTTTACCGACATCCATCCATTTTCAGATCTGCTTTATCCTCACAAGGGTGGCGGGGGGTCCTGGAGCCTAACCCACGCAGGCACGGGGAGAACATGCAAACTCCACACAGGAAGGACGAAGATGGAATCAAACCCGATACCTCTGCACTGTGAGGTCGATGATATAACCCAGGGGTCGGCAACCCAAAATGTTGGACCAAAAAAAAAAAACAAAACAAAAAACAAATGTATCTGGAGTCGCAGAAAATTAAAAGCCTCATTTTAGCCTTTTAATGAAGGAAACACATGCTGTATGTCGCTATATTTGCCATATTAGCCTGCAATCAAAATGACTAAGTTGGCTACAAATACACAATGAGCCTTCATGATTAAATGTTTTTTTTTCCCTGCAGTGCATCCTGTTGTGCAGGGGTGCCCAACCTTTTTTGACCGAAGATCTACTTTTCAATAAACCAGCCTCCCGAGATCGACCCGTGACCGCACGTGCACATATGAACACACTTACAGACGTATGCCGAGGCATGGGATGCACTTTTGCAGCGTGTTAACTGTCGTTGCTCACGTGGACCTTTAACCCTTGTGCCCTGCAGGTACACTTCCTGTACACCTGCATGCGTTGTGTCGCAAAAGCAAATGCATGCCATGCATGGGTTTCAAACCTGTGGCATGCATTTGTTTTTGCGACACAACGCATGCAGGTGTACAGGAAGTGTACCTGCAGGGCACAAGGGTTAAAAATGCTCCTCTCTGCCCTCCAGATTCCCATTCTCTGCCAGTACCCTCGGAGAATTGTACAGGAAAGCCACCTGCCTGATACCGCCACCCTGCTAATAGAAACGTATGTCGCAGGCTGATGCAAACCTTCGTTGACAGAAATGTTGAAATTTAATATTTATTCTACACATTTTTAAAGCATTGGAAAACGGCAAGAATGTTTGTGTCATGTTTGTCCTCTTACAGAAACCATATTAAAATATATTTCCCTATGCCATCTTTTTCCATTTTTAAACATTTTTGAAAAAGCTTCAGGGAGCCACCAGGGCGGCACTAAAGAGCCGCAGGTTGCCAACCCCCGATCTAACCACTCGACACCAGACTGCCCTGACAAAACAAGTATTTTCTTTTAATGACGTAAATACAATGAGTGAAGTACAACAAAATTTCCCATCAACTTCACAGTAGAATGTCAAGAATGAGATTTTAAAACAATTGCCGAATGTAAGCAAAAACAAAAACAAAAGCAAATATTACAAATACGTATTGTGAGCTTTGTGTAATGAGTTAATGAGCATGTGTGTACTCCTGCTGTTGTTTTCTTTTATTTTCTGTATTTTGTTTGACTCCCGGGAGTGAAGATGCAGGTGTGTGCCTTTTAGTTGTACATATGTTTTTCAAATTCTTTTTACTCTGCCAACCTGAAGGAGCATGATCGCGTTGAGTGAAGAGGGGCCAAGTGTAATCTGGTGCCGTGTTCCTCCCACTCTCTACACTGAAGCCTTTGTGATGTGGAGTTGAGCATCATGACCTGATGTGCGTATCACACAACATAAGGCTTAGTTCTCATCACCATGGAAACAATACTAAAAAATAAACGGGGAAAAGATGACTCATCCTATCATCTTGGCTTTCTGTTTTAGTACCTGTTGACAGTCAGAGGCCATCTGCAGACCTGGGCCTGTATGTTGCTCAATTGTAATATTGTAATCATTGATTACGCATTCAGTAAATTGTCAACTCTCACACTCATCACGTTACTGCTATTTGTTGTCAAAAACGTAACGTGTTTATTCGACTCCCTGATAGCTGCCACAGTTACAACTCATAGCATGGGGACTGATGCGCTACATTACACAATGAGACTGAGAAAGACTTCAAATATCTCGGGAAACTAAACACTCCCAGAAAACAATAATATGGCTTTTATGTGTAACAAGACAAGTGAGCAGATAAGAGGAAGTAACAGGAAAAAACCACACGGGAGAAAAACATGACCCTAAAACTTAACCCTAAATCAAACACAATGGCCAAACAAAATATTACAGACCAAAAGGGAACCGTAACAACCTGTGACCAAAAATTGGATCTCTCCAGTCTAAGCTGGAAGATCATTTTGACTCTTTCAGCACAAGCCGAACATCATTGAGAGAGGGCTCTGACGAGAAATACCATCGACAACTGAGAGGATTGACTGAGGAGCGGGCCGGGAACAGTGCGATATCTTTTCGGGAAATGAAATGGCTGCCTTTCGAGACGTTGACTCAAGCTGACATTGTGTCATTGAAACTTGTCACAAATGAATCGTCTGGGTGGCTGGATGGATTATTAAAGTCACAACAAATGCCCACCTCTATGCTTTATGTTACAAGAGGGATCTTGATGTCAACACAGTTACCCGTAACAACTTTGCCAAGACGATCATGATTGGCCTATGCAAGATTCATCCAGATTGTGTGACTACTGCAAGAACTCCCTAAATTTAAACAGTATATTAACAATGCACATTTTAAATGTTGAGTTTTGTTATTACAACATGAATAGTTAAATAAGGCTGCTTTTATTT
Organism: Hippocampus kuda; assembly: GCA_901007745.1. Taxonomy (NCBI): domain Eukaryota; kingdom Metazoa; phylum Chordata; class Actinopteri; order Syngnathiformes; family Syngnathidae; genus Hippocampus; species Hippocampus kuda. Next base: position 7,074 of record CAAKHF010007523.1, read on the forward strand.
CAGGAATGATGAAAGAGGATGTCGAAAATGATTATAAAAATATTTTTCAAGGGGTGATTTTCAGGGAAAAGTGAACATTGTGAGATTAGTTGACCAGCACCTCTGCTGGCTGGCCCGTCTAAACCTGGAAAATGAAATTTGGGTCACTTTCAGAGCAGTGCTATTGCTAACTTATGTCGACAGGCAAGAGCAAAGAACAGTCTGCATTAGCATCTCTGGTGAGTGGGATGGATTTTATTTAATATTTTATTTTTGTCTTGTTATTAGGTCAATATTGATTAGTAGTTTGAAGGTGGTGTTTTTGGAAGATAAGGGTAACTGAGTTTCTCCTTAAGTTATAATGGCATTCATTATCAAATAGATGAAATGCCGTTGTCTCTTCTTTATTGCCTCACGTAGTTTTTAGTGTTTTGTATCCAGTACAGGCTGATCTTATTATGGAGTGGTCACTTAAATCGCCACCGAAGGCCCAGGTCTGAAACACACCGCCCACCACTAATAGACATGTTTTTGGACCGTGAATGGAAGTCAGGGTACCTGGGAAGTACATACCTGCAAATTATGGACCAATGCAAATCTGAAACTGAAAAGTTTAAACCAAGATTCAAACGCCCCTTCCAACCTGACAGTCTCCTAAATTATTCTATTCATTCATTCAAAATGGCTTGTTCAACATTAAAACTTAAAAAAAAGCATGAAACCGAATTTGACCAGCTTTAAGGCTACTACTTACCGCTGTCGCTGTTGTCATCCACTAGGATAATTTCTTTTAGCAGGTGAGCTGGCGTGTGGTTGACCACACTGTGGACGGAGCGCAGTATCACTGACAGAGCCTCGTTCACAAAGATAAAGACCACAGAGATCTGAGGAAGGTCCTCTGGATACGTCAGCTGCTTGCACCTGCACAGATAATTACAACATTAGAACCATTTGCTGATACTTATTCCAAATCAAATGTACGTGCACGTGCGCAATCGGGTCGTTCGTGAGAACTTGGTCGCTTCAAAAGTCGATCTTTGGCCAAAAAAGTGCGTGTGTGCGTGCGCGTGTGTGCACACGCGCGTGCGAGGAAGGGTATGATGCAGCTCCTTGCCGTAACACAGGAAAAAAATTGGCTCTTCCTCTCTGACTGGTTGGCCACCACTGCCCTACAGGATTGCAGGGGCCACACTTAAAGCCTCGATGGCGACTGCAAGTCGCTCGAACAGGGTCAGGTGGCAGGAGCAGGACAAGGCAGTGAGTGGCCCGGTGGTCTGTTCAGCTCAATCGTGACATGGTCAGGCAACTGGTGCAGTGACCCTAGATCAGCAGCCTCAGAGGATGTGCCACTGGGGGAGGACATGAGTGTCGTGCAGTAACGGGGGCATGGAGATGTCGCCGCGCAGGAGCAGGACCATGGAGCTGCCGCGGCTTAGGAATGTGATCTCAGGAATGTGGTCAGCATGTTTCTCAGCCTTTATGGTTGGGGAGCAAAAACGAGGGACTGAGCATATGCGAAAAACGGCTGGAAAAAGACAAGATGAAGAAGTGGCCTGCAATAAAGTGACTTTCATACAGATTCAGAAAAACTGGACTTGGACGGAGATGAGGTAGAAGAACCTCACAAGATGGACGTGGAATGAAGTGAGGAAACTGTTGACAAATGACAGAGCTTGGAAACTGGGGCAAAATTGTGTGACAAGAAAACTTGACCTTTACTTGGGCACTTTCGTTGTCCACCACGCAGCAGCCTCGCATAGACTGACAAACGGGTGCTCAAGTAAAGGTTGCAGGCCAAAGATTTGGGTGCAACCTCACGGGGCCAAGGAAAAGAAAAGACTTACAACAATTGGCTGAGACTAGAAAAATAAGAGACAGAGCCGTAGAAAAAAAAACTTTTTTCGAAAAAGGATAATAAAAATCAAAATGTTTCTGTAATGGCACTTATAGTGTGTCTGAATAAATACAATGATAAAATAACACCGATGATTTATTGTAATAAATCATTCAAATTGTCCTAAAATGTTATAAATATGCTCACAGTCCACTTGAACAACCTTGCCATGTGTGTCGTATCACAAGTGGTCAATTCTAGACATCAAACCTGTGCATTACTTTCTTTGGAATGTCATACTTGTTGATGCAGACCGTGTATTAGATATCCTTAGACCTAAAGTGCTTAATTTTCGAACAGACAGTTTTTATGTAAGCCCTTAATGGCCTCGCGGCTCGCTTTTAGTTCTGTGCAGGAAATTAATCCTGCTGTTATAGTAGCTTGGGGTTTGACCCATGCGGGGACAATTATTAAAATGAATAGCAATCGTGTTGAGGATTTTTTCCCCCATCTCATTCTTCAAACAACAAAAGCCTAGTATTCCCTCACTCAAATCAAAGCTCTCTTTCACTTCCAGCGGAGTGAGTACAATGTTTTCTTCACATGTGCACTTTGACTTTGAAGTCAAAAATAAAAGTGTTGACAGGAAAAAAACCTTTCGATGAGTCTTGTACAAACGTACATTTGGAGGAATAAACCAAAGAGGAATAACGTATAAAGAAACCTATGAGTGAACATGAGCTGAAGAGCTCTCGAACTGTTTTCATCCACTTCAAGGCAGATCATATGCTAAGGTGACAGTTTGCAGCTAGCAATTGAAACCAATCCCGCAAAAGCAGTGAGCATATTGATTTGTCAGAATGTATCAGTCTCACACTTCAGTCTCTCTATCATTGCATATCAGATGTGACAGAGAACTAGAACCTTAAGAATCATCGCTTGGCAGGTCATAAATATGAACTTGAATCACAAATTACAAATGTTACAGGCACAAAAATATTTTACATGTTATTTCATGAGACAGGGTCGACACTCCTGCCCGATTTAAACTGGTTGTAATGAATATTCGTGTGATCTTAGTTCAGCATTTAAAGTTGGCTGCCTTGATCAACGTCTACAGTACATTCGGTTACTTCACCGCCGCTGTGATTGTGTTCTTTTCTCAAACAGTATATTTGCCATCTCAACTCTGCAGGCGCTCTGTTGAACTGGGACACACAAGTGTGACGACAAGCAACCGCAGAATGGGAGAGGAAAGGCGACCCACCAGGTGGATCCCAGCATGGTGCTGTGCTTACATCTTCCTCAACGTTGTCAGCATGTGTCATTTATCAACATGTAATGATGCATCCATCCATCCATTTTTGGAACCGCTTGATCCTCACTAAGGTTGTGGGTGGTGCTGGAGCCTATCCCAGCCGTCTTCAGGCAGTAGGCGGGGGACATCCTGAACCCGTTGCCAGCCAATCGCAGTGCACACAGAGACGAACAACCACACTCACACTTAGGGACAATTTTGAGTGTTCAATCAGCCTGCCATGCATGTTCTTGGAATGTGGGAGGAAACTGGAGGACTCGGAGAAAACCCACGCAAGCACGAGGAGAACATGCAAATCACACAGGAAGGCCTGAGCTGGAATCGAACCTCTGCACTGTGAAATCGACACGCTAACCACTCGTGATGCAAACCTTCATATTTCATCATTTGAACATGACATTCATGACACCAAACCGCTGATTTGGGATCATGGAAATCACAACAGCTTTCTTACTCTCCCTTGCCAACGGCTTAACTAGGGTACACACAAGCCCCTTCCTTACGATCCAGTTCAGCAAAGCTCAATTCTCAGATGTCTCGGAAAGATTATCCTGACCCATTATTCTGTGGTGTGTGATTTTTTTTTTCCCTACTCGATCTGCTCGAAGAATTGTCAGGGCCAACAATTATAACTATTATACCCAGCCCCATGCACACGTGATTGAGACATGAGACGGTACGAGAGAAAAAGCTGCGCTGATTTGGCTAATTGTACTTCTACTACTTCTACCATTTCTTCTTTGTATTTTCTGTCATGGTGGGTGTCGCCTCTCACACAGTACTACACCAGTACTACATTGTCTTTGCAGACATTATTTGTGTGACATGCTGTGTTGATCATTTCGAGTGCATGGCGGACTATAGGACTATGGCGGACATTTGTTTCACATGAGGAGTCACTTGGATTCTAAAAATCTGTTAGGATGTTGCAAAATCGGAATGAGTGTCTCCCCCTTTCATCAATTACAGTCCGATGCAGTATTTGCAAATGATGATATTTACAAATTCATTTCTCTGAGATTTGGTGTTGGATAAAATGTCTACACCAGGGGTGCCCATTACGTCGATCGTGATTGACCAGTAGATCAGGGACTGGTCCCAAATGGATCCGAGGGGTGTAGAGGGAAAAAAAAAACTAAAAAATTGTGTCTCTGTGCATGTTAGTAATATATTTTTTGTGTTCATGCACACTGCACCCTAATCATTCTATCAGTCTCACTTTCACAAAAAGTATTTAAAAAAGAAACTAAAATAAAGCGGGTCATTTTTAACCTACGGTGACGTGTGACCTGCGTCACCGAAAGTTGTGAGAGCTCAGCAGTCTGCAGTTGCAGCTTGTGCTCAGAGTTTTTGCGCTAATCTTTTATCGTTATCATTATTCTCATTCAGAGTTTGTTGAGAATGCGAATCTGGAGGGCCGAGAGAAGCATTTGAAAACGGTACACGTGAGCTACGATCGTTAACACGCTGCAAAAGTGCGTCGCATGCCTCAGCGTCAGGCTGTTGCTCATCATGGCATGCGTGTGTACGTGCGTGCGTGTGTATGCGCGCGAGCGCCGTAAGGGGTCGATCCCGGGAGGTTGGTTGATTGAAAAGTAGATCTTTGGTCAAAAAAATTTGGGCACCCCTGGTCTACACAATACACATTTTTGCAAAAATGTATTCTAGCACTTATAAGTTATATGCCTTGGACAAGTTACTGTAAAATGACTCTCTACATATACTGGATATGTGCCTGGTGCATAAGCGGGCAATACTAGAATGGATTAGACTTCCAGGAATTGTATAAATGTTGCACCATGGGCCTACAATGTTGAAAAAATAAGGTCCCGGCAGTCGATAATAGCAGCACAATGGATCATTTAAATTGGCATGTACAGTACCTGGGTTTGTTGTGTGCAGCTTCTGTCTGCTCATGTGATCATTACACATGTGCTGCATTTTTTTTTTTTTAACTACATCTTTTAGGGAGATCTTTTATTCGTATCAGTCGAAGGCCTGTCATTGTAATCCATTTATGAAATTGGGACAAAATCAAGAAGTTTATTTCTTGTTACCGGCAAAAGAAGCGATGTAAATTTGGCAATACTTTGGATGAAAAATTTGTCTCCATTTTAAACCATGCCTTCAACCTGTCTTCTGAAGAATGAACACGATTGATACTGCCCCAATGTATTATTTCTGTCTTTTTTTTTTTTTAATGCATGTATGCTCTCCCACCGCAACTCTATTTGTTCCCTCTCACAGCTTTCTCGATGGCCTCCCTCAATCATCCCTGCCAAGTGAATAAATGCAATGGCAAATCTGGCAGTGAGTTTGTATTGGGATCGTTTTGCATCACAGTTTGACTTTGCAGAGCCAGGCACCACATTGCAGAAGTGCAAGCCAAAAATGTACACACAAATTTAACCCTCTCTGCCCCATGACTTGTGGAAAGGCACTGCTTAAACAATGCATGGAAACGTCACAATGGCCACAGATTCATCTATTCGGGTTAACGTGAAGAGGTGAGGCTAGATTGCAGTTGTGAAACCATATATTGACGTTGTTCCACTTCTCTAGTTATTGGATCCAAATATAGGACATGGGTCAATCTTTTCATTCCTACCTCTCTGCACATGTGAGGCAGTCTTGTAAAGCTCCAACTCATTGAGTGATTGACTCATCTGCTTGAAATGGCCAGCATTCCTAATTTGACCAAGACCAAGCTTTGACAGAAACAGAACGCCAGATTAAGATGTATTTCCAAGATACCGCCTCCATCTCCACCTGCGCCAGCTTGCAGTCCCAGCTGCTGCCCCCCCCCCCCGGCTCTACAAAGCTAGTTATTCAAGATGTGGATTTAACCTAAACCAACGCAATACTATGACGGTGGCATTCCAATCCATAAATATCCCCCCAGAGAAAGACCGTTTAGTTTACATCACCCTCTATAAAATCCACTCAGGAGATGTCCATTATCACTGGAAAGAATGAAGGCTGTGTGACAGGAGATTCAAAGGTTTGAATCCACTTCAGATCCTTATACAGGATTCGGCGAGCCTGTTTCCTTTGTATCAGCTATTGCCTTGATTTTTTTATCAGCTTCCTACACAAAGAAACTTAATGTCCAATCATCTTGGGGATGGCATACCAGCTGTGTATTCACTTTATTTATTGTTTTCATAAAAAAGATCAATTCACAGATAAGCGAATATGTAGAATATGAAACATCTTGGAAGGAGAGACCTTGCAAGTAAAAACCAACTGAATGATCACGTTATAAAAATGCATTTTTCTATTTGTGACTCCGTTGAGTTCTTTTTGTTCCACGACCATTGGTAATCCTGCCATCATGTCAGCTTTTACTGTTTTTTTTTCCCTCCCATGGCCCAAAAAGCCATTATCAGATCAAGGCCATGGCCCAAGGACAGCAGAAAAAAAACACACTTAGGTCCCTGTTGGTGTCTCGCCCGGACATGAAGGCCAAAATAGAAAAACAGGCACATGGGCGGGGATTTGGGGATAATTGTCCCGCAAAAAATCCTATGAATAAAACTAATTTTTGTCAATATAAAATGATCCAAAATCATTCTCATCGTATTATACTAGGATTCATTACAAAAAAAGAAACCCGTTTCTAGATGTTTTCCGGTACTTTGACGATACAGGATGCTTTTCGTCTAATGTTACAAATGTATGTAATTAAGTCCATATATGTGATTTGAAAACTTTGCTTGCATGTGTGTCCGTGGATTAGACAGACAAGGCTAATGCCTTAGTACACTTTTATTTTTAAGTTATTTTCGGCAGTGTGTTCTGGCGCCGCAGCTGACTTGACTCGTTTTTTCGAGTCACTTTAGTTGAGGCATTTTACAAACTTTTGCCGCAGACCTCAACATCAAATCGTCCTGAAATCAAATTCAATCACTAATTCGGGACGCTAAAAAATAAATACTTATTAACACAGATAATGTATTATACAGCGTCTGTTGTCAGTGCATAGCAGCGGCTCCAGCGTTAGCGCCTAACTCTGGCTAGCCGTTAATGAACTAAAGAGAGCCATCAGATTACTTTTCAAAGGGAGTTGAATAGACTCTGCACCCTTTGATGCTGTCAGCCAGGCACAGTTGTTGATTACAACTGATCAATTTTTACCAAGCCAGGCTTACTCAAATATGCTGTTTATGCCCGTTTCCTTTCACATTCCAAAAACATGCATGGCATGTTAATGGAACACTAAATTTTCCCAAGGTGTGATTGTGAGCGTGGATGTTTGTTTGTCTATGTGTGCCCTGCAATTGGCTGGCAACCGGTTCAGGGTGTCTCCCACCTGCTGCCTGGTGATGGCTGGGATGGGCTACAGCACGCCCGTGACCCTCGTGAGGATAAGCGGTTCAGATAAAGGATGGATGGATGTTTTGGAGTTCAGTACTATACAGGACAGTAGTGAAGGATTGGACAATGTCGGATAGGACAGGACAATACATATACAGTATATATATATATATATATATATATATATGTATAAATTCAGAAAACCAGGCAGTATAGCACCAAACAACAATGAGTATAATATAATAATAATAATAATATAATTTTCGGACTCTTCAGCCCAGAGTTACTCAGAAATCATGAAAATATCTTTGGCCAGTGTAATCAAGGATGCCAGCAAATCAGGATACCGAATTATAAACAAATACAGAGGGGGGAAAAAACAACTGCTTTTGAACTGTGATTCACATAGATTTACACCATGAACCGCAAAACTGCACTGTCACATCAGAATTACATGTAAAACATGTCCTTAGTGATTACCAACATGACATGACGTGTTGTTCAGACCTGCTCAGTCTGCTTGTTTCTGAAATATTCAGAATTTTTAAATTGTACTAACAGCTTGAACAGAAAGAGGTATACTGTATGAGAAAGATCAGCTTGCAGAATGTAGTCACAGCAGGACAACACCCATCAAACGGAACAAATTAGGCGCCATTTAATAGCAGAAGTAGCCAGCCACTTCAACAAATTGCAAATACTGTACTCTCTTCCCTTGCGTCGGAAAACATTTTCTTTTCTTTCTATTTTTTATTTTTATTATATATATTTTTTTTTTGAGTGGGGGGGGCGGAAGTCAATTAAAAAGATTCTTCTAAAACCCCCTCTACTCCAGAGGTACCCTCTGCTGACTTTATTAATTAACAAGCTTTTTTTACCTGTCGTTCTCCCACCTACGGTCTTAACTATTTTCCCCTCAAAATAAAGCAATGTGAATGCAATGCATTGTTAGCCCTGCCACAGTCCTCAGAAGTCTCTCTTGCCTGTCTGATTGCGGACCAGTGTCACATCCCAGATTCACATTGTTCTGACACTGAGTGACAGGAATGCCATTCAGTCCAGAATCAAGATCTCATACGAAGCATCTCTAGCAATACAAATCATTCAATTAAAAATCTATGAGTAAAAAAAAAAAAAAAATCGGACTTGTTGCCAAGAGACCACTTGTTCTCTCAAAGGAGGAAGACCATTGTCTGCTCGTTTCCTTCAGTGTGCTTAAAGTAATTTTCTTTTGTGCTCTTTTTATGGGGTGATAGCCTTGCCTTGAACTGAGCTGTTCAAATCACAAACTAGGGCAAAACGGTGTTGCACCCCTGAAAAGAAATAGGCTGTGTTTATAGCTCTGTGCAATCCTTGTTGGTGTGTGATGCTGCTTGTGACATAAACAAAATGAGTTTTTTTGGTATTTTCCTCTGCTCTTGTTTTGCTTAATGTCTGTTTTGTGATTGCTTGAGGGTGTTTCTTGAATGATGTGACTTTGTCTGAGGTTTTTGGGGAGAATGAAGCTGTTTGACTTCTTTCTACTCACAGCTAACTGTGTGACCACCTGCTTTTCATCGGCAGCATGACCTTTTATGTCCACAAACTGCAGGTTTGTCTTCCTAAAGGACAAACTAATCAGTCCGCAGTGTGCTCATCATCGCTTCCTATCATTAGCCATACTTCACACTTGACTTAATAAAAACGCTGACCAATGTAGAACTAAATTATTTCTGTCGTAAACAACTTGAGTTCCAGCATAATTTGCAATTCAGGCAGGTTTGTAACACGAATAGTTCCAATGAGAAGCTACACGTAATTATCGCCATAAACCACCCGTTGTGCAAGGATGTCCCGAAGGAACCGTTTTACATTTACAAGGGTCAATTTGAATGTTTGTTTTTGATTCACGTAGCATTTAAAAACATTCCATCTGCAACTATCCAGCAGCATGTGATGACATCTTGCTTTTTGCAAGTAAATGAATGAAAGAGATGTATTTATTGAAATATAACAAGGTAGAGCACAATTTCACCTTCATAGTTGACGCAAAACTCAATAATGAATGCATCATTAAGAACAGAGGGGAAGAATCGAGACTTCGATGTGTTTTCACAGTAATGGAGCCCTTGAACTGATGCTGGAGTCATGCTGGTCTACAATTTAAATCCTACGGCATCAGCAGTCGTTGATCTGTCGATGGAGGGACAATACAAATTGCAGAAAATGGGAACAAACCAACAAGGGACATACTTTTTAGGCCTGTAGTCTGGGATGCTCCTGTCCAGGGAGATCCTGTCACTGAGCTGAGCATTGTAGCCGTACTCTTCGTACTTCCCCTCGGCATCACGGCTGTCCTCCCCAAGTGAGGCGGCAGCTCCCCCTTGACCGAGTCCACCGGGACCCTCCACCAGCCCCATGGGTTTTGCTAAACCTGCCAAAAAATGACACACAGGATCAGCAATGGTTGCAAACAGAGTGGGCAGATTTAGGTGAGCAGAGGGTGCATGTAGAATGGCAGCTGATTGACATTTGATGGCAGCATACAGAGATTGCAGGAGCAGTTCCGGTACAGCAAGGCCTCATCCCGAGGGCATCATTATGCTGTCTGTCAATGACACAGCTGCAAAACACTCACTTGGACAAGGACATGACTGAGCTCCACAGCAGAGGAGATGCTGAGAGAAACAGTGGTATGAGGCCATGGCGGATAGCGAAAAAGAAAAACTGATGAATGAATGATGAGGGACTGATTCCCAGCCGTCACATGAACACAGAACTACCATTGTGCGACAGCTGAATTATTGTTCTGATTATCACTCATTATCTTGGATATTGTTCATTCCACATTGAGGATGAGTGACGATCTATGATTTTGTCATCAAATATCCAGTACATTGTACATTAGCGTATGTAATGAAGTCTGGAGAACAAATAAAGGTCCTTTTATATCGTTCATCATAAACATGTGGTGGTTTTTTTGATCAAATTCAGTGTGGCCCATGGACATAAGTTGAAACATGAAACGTATATTTATCTGATGATGCGGGCAGTATATCACAACAAGAGTCAAAGGAAGTCATTTTTATAGATGGTTATGCATCTACTTATGATATGCGTGCATCATGCGTTTACTGAGAAATTACATCATCATTCGTGCTGTAAAAAATACACGAGGTGAAGTGGCATCAACCCTCGACAAGAATGCTTTTAATCTTTAACTACCCTGTAGTGATTAAAAATAAACAAATAAATAACTCCATTTTTAATCCAGCACCAGATGTTACATTATGTTTTTTGGAATAGTAATCATAGATGCATTGTGCCAAACCAGCGAGACAGTGAAAGGGAAAAGTCTTTAAGTCTGGACTTGATCCATGTGGGTTTTTTGAAATCACCATGAGTCGACTCCCCAGGTAGTTCTTTTTTTCTCTCTATGAATCTGAGACCTTGATCATCCACCACCCACAATACATTATGCTTCTTTAGTCTGATGCAATTAACAATAGGACTTTACATGTCAGACTTAAAATACCCCTCTACACTGATTAAGGTCACTCATCATGACAGTAACTTTGAACAGACATCACTGGGATGCTGTGACACGTTTTCAAAGGGAATAGGGAATGAGAGATTTCAACTCTCCGTCCGGCAACTACTGCCTACGCGTTGTAAATCTTCATTTAAGCTTTATGTGCAAAGACACTAACCGGCATTCTAACCAATTTGATATTCACGACAAGAGCTGTATCTAATACGCTGAGGAAACAAAGATAATCAATGTTCAGATTTTGTTGATGGTCTCAGAGAGGGAAACTTTATGTGCGCATCCGGGTTGCTATTTTCAGTCCGCGAGTTGAGAAAGCACGCGGGTGTCTCAGCGCGCCGATGACGGATTGAGATGGCAGCAAAATAAAACACCGAAAGGTGTTATACTTATGACGTTTAAGAAATGGGAATGCCAGTAGGATTTTTCATACGAATCATCCAAAGAAAGGCGTATCACTAAGCTCCCGTGTGATGTATGCACAAAACACGAAAGAGAGATTCGACGGGAGGCACGATTCCGAGGCAAGTACTTGAAATTGGTCATTATAAATTTCCATGGTAAATTTCCCCAGTGTTGGACAAATAAAGGATATCTTGATTAGATCTAAAGGCTAATCGCTATGAAAAATATTATGAACGAGTCTTAGTTATTCTGTATTTACTAGTTGTAGACATGGTAACTTTATGAATAAAAAATTCATGACAAAAGTGTAGTAATAACTGTCAGTAAGGCCTAACGATGACGAATGGTAGATTCTTTGGTCAAATTGATACTACTTACACAGTGCGTCGTCTTGGGGTTGCAAATGGGACGTCAAGCCATGTCAATATGATATGACTATATTTAGTGATAAGGTCTTTTTTTTAAGATTCATCACATGATTTTAATCATTCAATTCCTATTACATGCTTTTGTATTAATAAAGGGGGTGAGTAGCCATTGATATGCTTATTTACATAAATAGTACACACACACGTATCATCATGTTAACAGTGTCAGGCTTACTTGTGGCCCATGATATATAGCCAGGACTGAAGTATTGTCGATACATATGTGTTTCCGATGGCCATAGTATTTCACAGTAATTGATTTATTAATGAGTCCCACTAAATTAATCTTTTCAGTGTGAGACTGGAAAAATTACTCTGATTTTGTGGTATGCTGTATTCATGATGCCATATGAGTACAATAAAAGTGCTAACATATTTTGATCCATTTATTTTATTGAATAAACCTGGAGTACACAGCAGCTGATGTAATTATGTTCATTGTTAGTGCATAGTTTTCAAACATTTACCCTTTAAATATTATACTTTTGAATATCAGAATTCTTGATTGTGAATATCAGGCAAAATAGAAAAATGAGTTCCCATTGTGAACGTATACGGAACCCCAAATTAATTATCGTGGTTTCCCATTAGGTGATCCAAAGGAACCGAAAAACGGTTTCTGTGAATTTCTGAAATCCTCAGGCCTGCTAATGCCATACAGTTCTACACCATGTGGTTCCAGTGTTCCGTAATACCCAACTGGCTCATTTCGCCAGACAGATGGACATGCACACCGTTAGGAAATAGCACACAGCAGTGCAACACCCACTGCAGTGCAATCGCCATATTTGGATGGCATTGAAATACCGAGTGTCAGTGAAGATTTTTAATGGAGCTGAATGGAAAACGGGCTTCTCCCATGAGAGGGACTGAAATATGCCCTGCTCCAGTAAAAGTGGTGATATTTTGACAATTAGGGGTGGGGCTCACGTCACAGTGCAGCCATATGGCATCACAGCCATGTCACAAAACAACATAGATTCTCTTCAGAGCCGGAGATATGAGAGGGGTGGGCCTCTCTGTCTCTGCATGAGACTTGGAAGCAAAGACGCCAGCTTTATTTTTTGTTTTTTGTTTGCTCTGTTATTTGGCTAACCCCTGCCCTCTTCTTCCGCTATGTGACTGAATGAAATTCCACTGTAGGATAAGCGCCACAAGAAGAGATTGAAAAGTCACATACAGTATTCTACAAAGGCAGTGAAGTCATCAGGACTTTGTGTCCGGAAACAAACTGATGGCGAATGAATTCTGTTTGCTGGACGTGCAAGGGTTTTTTTTTTTTTTAAATTCCAAAAACTGATGTCTGAACCTAATTTCTTAAAAAACTAAAAAATGTGGGTGAATCGGCAAACTAAGACCGCACATAGCTTCATTTTCATGGCATTCTGCTTCGGTTTAAAATGTGTTACACGAGGGGTACTTAGTATAAAAAATCCTAGGATGTGTGCTGTTATGTCCTAATATTAAATAAAGAGAGCAATGCTTAGTGTGAATATTGATTCATCGACTGCTAAAATGAACATCACATTTTCACTTTTGGACCAAACATTTTGTGTTGTGCATTGGCATGCTTTCTAAATAATTGATGATATACCATGTGCAATATTAGGTGATGGAGATGCTACTCCACATAGAAGCTCACTTCTGTTTTTACCCCCTAAGCTCATGATGCCTTCCCACAGCTCCATATACATGAATACAGTACTATGTGTCACATGACCTAGCTTTATTTCTTGAAGTCATTTTGTCTAAATATGTTTGCCACAACATACTCAATGCTGCGTATTGCAAAACAAGCTGTTTATTATGTGGCCCTTGTATGATTGAGATTCAAATTCAACGATGGCCATAGAGTGAGGATTCGTGTGTTTGTGTACGTGTAGCTGAACAGATGTGTCATTTCTACACAGGCTGTCATGATTAAAAATTTGGAACGACTTTGGACAGATCGTGTCAATAAGGGCAACTCTCTCTCCTTCTGAACATATTCCATTACTGTGAGTGACGAGCTGCTGATTTTCAGGTGAGTCACTGAATTCATTATCCCCATTTCTCAAGGCTGAGGAGGTTTGATTCTTAACTGCTCGGGACACTGGTTTGTCAAGCAGAGCCTCATTTGCATATAGTTATTGGAATACGTATGGTTCCATCTTGCTTCTTTGAGCCTTCTTTGTGCTATAATGTGATGCTCTGCTGCCATGAGCTATACATACTGCGCTGATGCACACAACGATTTTGATCATTAAGATGCATTCAGGGCATTGAGTGTATCAATGTGGAGGAGATGGAAGCGTAACATTTCTCATCATGGAATGGTCTTGGAATAGTAACGGCATGGGTTTCTTTGCAATAGTTGGGCATTATAGATAAGAAGCATATCCAGTTCTGCAACTGAGCCCATCCTATCAGCGCCTTCAAATGGGAAGAAGATGCAAAGAGTGACTTGCATGGCTGATGAAAAGTGCCTTGGCGCGATGAGGGCTCAAACAAACATCTAATGCTGTTCTGCGTTAGAAGCAGAATGCGGACACATCAACTGGTTGATAGCTATTATCCATACAAAATGAATTGAGTTTTGTAGTTAGGGTTTAGAGTTTGCACATTTTCCCTGTGTTTGTGTGGGTTTTGTACAGGTAGTCTGGCTACCTTCATATTCCAAAGAGTGAAACAAACCCAAAATGCTTGCTAAAGATAAGGACCAAGATGAACATAAATTGGGGACGCAGCAAGAAATTCGGGGAGGGAAGACTGAAGTTCCGGTCGTGCATTGCTCACGGCCATAGCCCAAGAACCAGCCTGGCCAGTCAATAGACTCATGACAAACACACATTTAGAATCATCATGGGAGTAGGCGGAGGAAGTCAAAAATCAAATGACACCGATGAATGAATTGACCGCGTGATCCAGGCTCTCCACCATAACGTGACGAATGTGGTACGTTGGGTGCGACCGGAGGTGGACACACCCCACCTGACAGCGCAGGGATCCGAGGGGAGTGTCCCATGGGTGCCCAGCTGCTTGACGTGTATGAACAACTCCTCGACCCAAGTGGCCAGCAAGTCGACCACTCTACAGAGTGCCTCAAGTGCGGCCTCCTGCTGTCCCACCAGTCTTCCTTGGATGGCCAAAGCTTTAGCAAATTTATCCAAGTCTGCAAGAACCATGGTCGGATTATTCTGTCTCCAGAATAATCCGGATAGGAGTGGATCCCACAAACGCAGACAAGGATAAGATCAGTAACAAAAATATTTATTGACAAAACACAGGACCGACAAAGTACAACAAAAGACGCTGGTAACAAATAACCAGGGAAAAGCGAAACAAACCAAAAACGCTTGCCAAAGGCAAGGAACAAAATAAACAATTTGCTTGTCGCTCAAACGACAAGGAAATCCAATACACGAGAATGCTAAAATGGAAATAATAGCAATAACTACTTCCATGAAACAATACAAATACAAAAATGTGGTGAGAAGCTAAGAGGCAAAAAAAAGTCTAGAATAATCAGGCACTTGAAGACAAGACTCATGAGCAAGGCTGAAACAATCCAACAGCTAGTGATGGGTCCAGCAACACCGATGCGTCGACGCACGCATCGAGCTCACAGAGCAATCCCTGCGTCAGCGCGTGTACTGCTTCAAGACAATCACGTGACCAATACACGAACTGCGTCGAATCAGTCTAGGGGGCGTCGACGCCGCAAAAGCCTGCCAAACTGTGTTTATAAGGAAGTGCGTCGAATGACGTGATGCCGCCTGCCGAAAGAAGCCAGACCTCACCCTCGCTCGAATAAAAATATATATTTGGGCAAAAAGGAAAACACACAGATGATCAGAAAAACGTGTCCGTCTGACTTCGAGCGTCGTGTCGGCTAGGTTATCTTAGCTGCTGTCATAGTTCAAAGCTTCTTTGATATGTGACGTGGGTTGCGTCGGCGCCGTGAGTACGTGCTCGCGCTCACGCACGCACAGCAGAGAACAGCGGACTCTCGACTGCTTCAGTCGAGTGCCGTTGCTACAGTACGTGCATATTATGGAGCAGTTCCCGGAGAAACGCAAATTGTCTGCCGTGTAGAGCTATTTTGATCTCCTTTTGGAGAATAAGGTATTTATTCAAATCTCCTTGTCTCACCAAGTGCCTCTCGGATTTTTGACATGTCTTATTCCATTCTAATTCAAATTAATTTCAAGGTAACTATGAGTTTACTATTCCCAGATTTTATTGCAGGTGAAATGTCGAATTTGCCATACAGAAGCGCCTCTGCAACTACATCTGGCATGTTAAGATAAGATAAGATAATCCTTTATTTGTCCCACACTGGGGAAATTTACAGCCTTCAGCAGCAAGATTGTAGGTAGAAAGAAGAGAAAAGTTTAAGAGAAAAGAAAACACACACTACTCATCATTAAGTTAGTTTTTTGGAAACTGTTCTAAATGGCAATTTTGTTAGTTTTTTTTTTTTTTTTTTTAGATGACCTGTGGCAACATTTGGATGATGAGGTAGGGAGACTGGGAAGAAGTGCAACAGCAGATGCTATACCGGAGATCCAGCGATACCTGGCAGAGGGGAAAACTGCACGCAGTCAAGACCTGCTGTTATAATCGAAAGACCAACACACTACTTTTCCAAACCTCTCCAACCACGCAAAGCAGTTTCTCTGTACCCCGGCATCACAGTGCCATGCGAGCGTGTGTTCTCCGCAGCAGGGGAAATAGCATGCAAGAAATGCAACAGACTTAAATTCAAAACACTGGAGCAACTTATTTTTCTGAATAAAAATTTGTGAAGACAAAACCTACAAGCATCCTCATTTACATAATTTTCACATTATTCAAACATATTGAATAATACAATATGAATGCATAGATGTGAATGATATTGGAAATACTTCATCTTCCAATCAGTCAGTTCAGTCTGTACAAGCCTGCAGGGATTTTGAAAGTCCAGCAGGTGTCACTGGTCAGCAACACAGTATCAACACTGTGTGTCATTGTGTCAACACGCTTCATGAGGCCTCATGGACCCACCACTACCAAAAACGCTTACCAAAGTCAAGGAACAAGATAAATGTGGTTTGCTTGTCACTCAAAGGACAATAAAATCATGACAATGCTAACCAAGAAATAACAGCAAGAACTACTTCCATGAAAAAAACAAAAATACAAAAATGTGGCGAGAAGCTAAGAGGCAAAAAAAGTCAATAATAATCAGGCACTTGGAGACAAGACTCATGAGCAAGGCTGAAATAATCCAATAGCCAGTTGTCGGTATGGCTTTAAAGGCAGCTGGTAACGAGCCATGATTACAGACAGGTGCGGCTCATGAGGGAACACCCACTCTGACATTTTATAAATAACTGGTGAAAAAAAAGTGCCATTAATTTCAGGAAAAACCTACATCACATATGGGGATATATACTATTATTGGGACATACAATTATTTATGTTGGCGTGTAAAGCGAACACTTGAACACATTGTGTTGTTTAAGTGTTCCCTTTTATGAACAGAGAGTGTGTGTGTGTGTGTGTGTGTGTGCGTGCGTGCGTGTGTATCTATTTATCTATCTATCTATCTATCTATCTATCTATCTATCTATGTATCTATCTATCTATCTATCTATCTATCTATATTATCATGACCGACCTCAGTGG